>OMNM01043907.1:0-27861 GCA_900302745.1 Parablennius parvicornis
CACTCCTATCCTCAGGCCTGAGGTACAGAAGTGTGAAATGCAGGACCAGCAGACTCAAAAACTCTTTCTTCCCCTCGGCCATTAGATTCCTAAACAAGTGATCGGAGTCTAACGAACTATTCATCCACCCCCCCCACTGAACTTTGCACACCACCTGCATTCGCACTTTAGATGTGCCCATGCACAGCTAACACCATGTCTTTCTATTATGAAACAGCTTTTTGCACATACCATTGTATATATCGCCTCTACTTTCTGTATAGCTAATATATTTGTATTTTGCACATCCATTGTACAGGTGTTTTGTATTTAATGTACAGGTTTGCTGAGTAACAGTGTTGCATGTCACTGTTATTATAGCTCTTATACCTTTGATTTTATTCTTACTACGTAGGCATTCACTGGCGGTCGGCAAAGAAAGAATTTCATTGTACAGGGAAACGTGTTTCTAACTGCACATATGACAATAAACACTTTAAACTTTGAACTTGAAATGTATTTATTGCACATTACTGAATGCAGACCAATAAATGTAAATCGTACAGATGCGACCTGGTCAGTAAAATGATTACAAATGGGATTTTTTAGGTCTGTTTTTTCCTTTTTTGTTTCTTCGGCGGTTCTCAGTCTCAGTTGGGTTCCTAAATTGGTCCTCAGCTATCAGAACATTTAGAACTCCTGCTTCACAGTCAGGTCCATAAACAGCTGAAAATGTAATTATAGGTTTCATAAGATCCCGTTTTTCTATGAAGGTAAATGTGTTTTGTGGCTCCAGTTAAATCTGATTTAGTGGAAAGTAAGAAAAAAAGCTCTTTTGGTCATAAAGGTTGCAGACCTATGGGCTTTGTATTCCGTTTAATTAAATAAAGACAGTTCAAACACACAGCCGTCCGCAGTCCTACAGACATCCATCCATGTCATTAAACCGTTTAATTTTATAGCACGTGTCTCTCGTCACAACAGAAACATTTCATGTTGTTTTGATCCACAAACATCTGATTATAATTTCCTCTAAATGTCTACAGGTTATCAAATGGCTGTTTGTTTCTCAGTGGCTCCAAATGCGTTTTTCCCACAAAGTAAATAGAAAAAAAGACCTGTGCAGATGATTAAGAACAGTTCCAACAGTATTAGACTGGAGGTCAGCAACCTTTATGAAGATTTATTTTCACCTGGTTTCACCAGACAAAGCTTATTCGCATGTTTAAGCTTTATCTGGTGCGGTTAGCAGAGCTCATGACATTGTTTATGTCACAGTGCACATTTCTGTCTTGTCTGTTCCCTGTTTTATTTTGAAATTCATCCTGTCTCTCATTTCCAGCATGTGTGATTGCTGCTTCCTACCCTGAAGTCTTTCATCTGTCCCTGAGTCTCTGATTGTCTTCACCTGGTGACTGCACTTTAAGTTGGGGGGCATCCTGTGTCTTGTTGCCAGTTCGTATGTGTTGTTCGATCAGTCACTCCAGCTTTTTCTCCCGTTTCATGTCTCATAGTGTTTTTGATCCTTTTTTTCCCCCCGACCAAGACTCCAGTCCAGCCCTCCTCTGGCTTTCAAGATTTCGACTCTTGCCTGCATGACCTCGGCTCAGCTTCAATGTTTTCCTCCTTCCCTTTCCCGTTAAGACTAAATAAAGAGACACCATCTTGCAACCTGCTGTGTCTGGCTGTTGACTACACGCTTCACTTGTGACTTTATATAATTTTTTATGTGACTTAATACACTACCTGATGATTTACAGTAGGAAAGGTCATAACTACAATTCATGTTTGCAGTCAAAGTGTTTTTAGCTGTTTCTTTAAGTTTGTAAGATATTTCAGTGGTTTATGTGGTTACCAATTTTAACCAAATAAGCTATTTCATTTTATTTTAGCAATAGAACAATATATAATAACTATTTACATAAAACATAGTGAACGGGCACCTGGTAGAGTACATACCTTTGCCAATGCCATATTTGTCACCATGGAAACCAATGGATTACATGGTTATTTGATCCACCACACCACTCCTATCATTTGTCATGGTTGTTTGAACTGCTTCGTGTTGTTGCAATGGTAAGGTTAAATGATGTTCTGTTGGCTCCCACAGTGTCAGAGTGCATTGGCATGTGATTGGCTGAGAGTGAAGAAGGAGGGAGGGGAGTGAAATAGGCAGTGTGCTAGCAGATGGCTAATGGCAGCATCAGCCCTGAATGATGGCGCACCTCAAAGGTCCGGTGTGTCTACAATGAAGTAAATTTCATATCTGCCCAGGATCGGTTCGATCCAGAAATCTAACGGATGATGACAAATCATCCCTTAACCATTCATGCAGTTCGGGTTAACAGTTTTTTGAAAAGTTGGTCAAACACACTAGCAAACTCTTGCATTCCAAGTGAACAAAATCCTGTAATAGGTCAGCATGAGACAGCAAAAACAAGCCTCTAGGACTGTGTTGTACGTAGACGCTAGGCGTTCATGCATAAATGGTAATTAGACGTGAGAGTCACTGAAGTGTTACATGTAGAAATATCTTGGCAGCCCATTGGTCAAGTCGGACGATTGACTCTTCTATTGAATCAGGAGAATCAAACACCAGGCCCAAATTAATCCTGGCAAACACCAATGATGATCCACACAGACGTGACTCCAAAATACAGAGTACATCAAAAATAAATGGGAAAAGGAAATAGGGGTATGAATCACTCAAGACAACTGGGAGAAAATATGCCAACTCAACTGGGTCACAACTGGGTCTAAGAGATGTCTCTTCTGAATGGGTGTGATGACGGTAACGGGGATGCTTGTTGGAGGCTCTGTGGGTCTGACGGAGCCAACCATTGCCATATATTTTGGGATTGCCAGGCAACATAACCTTTTTGGACTGAGATCCATCAACATAGTTCCAATGTGTTTAATATGAATATTCCATTTGAATGTGTGAACATGTATTTGGATTGTTTATGTGATACATGGAACACAAGGAATAAAAAGCTGCTGGTAATACTGTTGGCAGCCAGCAAGAAAGCCATCACCAGGAAATGGTTAAAATCAGTTCCTCCGAACATCGAGGAAAGGATAGAAATCATCCATGGAATTTATGTGATGGAGAAGATATCCTCTTCCCTCAGAGTTGAAAACGACAAAATTTTACCAAATCTGGAATAAATGGACTGAGTACGTGAAACCAATCAGGTCCACATCTACTGTTTACAATGTAAAATCATTTTGAGTGATTACTATCTGCACACTGAAGTGTCCCCCCACTGAGATTACACTGCCAGCAGTGACCCCAGATCATGTGAGTTCGAGACCCCTCTGTGAGGTGATGCAAAACAAGTTGTAGAAGTAGAGCTTTGTTAGTAACAACTTGTGTGGAGGTACTTTAATATTAGATAACTCTGTATGCGATTGTATTTGGACTCTGCTGCCTGCGACTACTGCCTGCAGCCATTTCACAAAATGTCACAAGACATTTATTGTGTTGTCTCAGAGTTATTTCAGCAGCTACAAATTCACCACATCTCTTCATGAGTGCCTCCTCCAATGCGCAAAGCCTTTGGAACAGACTTCAGCTTGGTCAGTGCAGCAGAGCTGATCCAGACAGCTTTATAAAACATGTTCATTGTCTGGAATGAAAATGAAATATTAAGAAAATTATATACATACAAAAATGGAGGTAGCATTCACAAAGTGCCTTAAGTATGATTTAGATATATAATATTACCTTTTAGAGTCGAGAGACATTTTTTTAAGTATTTTCTTTCATGGAATTTCCAACTTTAACCATTTCATGCATCTTGGCTACTCTAGTCTCTTTAGCTATTTATGGGCACTGTGCATTTCCTATTTGCTAAACTGTGTGGAAGCTTGATGGAGTCACTACATAGGAGCTGAAGAGACACCTGTGGCTCCAGAGCCGCAGGTTGAACGCAGGTTTATAGTCACATGTAGCTCAGAAAGCTGTTGACCTGTTTCAGCAGGTTTACTCAAAGGTGAGCTGCTGTCAGATGACAATGTTGGAATAATAAATGAAGAAACCAGGAAATCCTCAGGATTAGTCTCCAAATTTATTGTTGCAGATTTGTGCAGAGCTCCAAATCTGGACAATTGGACTCTGTTACAAGTTGTTTTCAAAGACACAGCTTTCTGTAAAAGATAGTCTGTGATGGATACACTGTTTTCACACACACACACACGCACGCAAGCATGCGCACACAGACGCACACAGACTCAGCACTTTGAGCTGAGTGCATGTCTCAGTTTTACCAGTCTTGAAGACTTCAGCTTCATGGATGATTAAAGAAGGATGTTGCTGCTGACTTGTGATTCGATTCATTGAAGAGATTCAATGAGCTTTACTAAACGAGTTTGATTAAACTGCCGGTCTGGGGACTTGGCCACCAGTCTCTCCTCTGGGCTGTGGAAAAATTACAGCATGAAAACCTAATGAAGCTAATAACTGTAGAAGGATCTTCTGCAGGTTTATGAACCCAAGTCCGGGACCTCCTTGGGGTGAGGCACTGTTGTCACTATCTAGTCTGAGAAAGAGGGGGCACAACCTGCATCAAAACCCCCTAGCCTCCATTCAAATTTCTACAAGGTGACTGCTTCAACCATCTGGACTAAAAATGTGGACTTTACCTCCACCACCCGCCTGAAGAAGGAAAATACTGCCACGAAATCAAGAATATTTACAGGCGTCAGTTGAACACCGGAAACCAGCTAAGAGTGTCAAACATAAGGCTGAGGGTCAAGATATTACATATATTTTCAAATAAAAATACCTGCTTTTCTTGATTTATTTAATGAGGATCGCCCTGTAAAAGCAACATTATTCGGGAACCGACACCACAGCAGAGAAGGTTTAGTAAATGTTGACAGAATTACCAAATTAAGTGCAAAGTTAAAAACTAGTTGCTTCAGTACAACAAAATGAAAAGATGGAATAATCCAAAAAATGCAAACAAATCCAAGAGCCATAATTGGAGAATGAGGCACCATTTGAAAAAAAAGAAAGAAAAAAAAAGAAGTTATAATTGATTTATTTTTCTTAAAATGTTTCAATATGTGTGCCAAGACAAAGAAAAGTGTCGAAGGTCACTGGGTTTGTCCAAAACAAACTGGACTGTATAAGGCGCTAAAGTAAGTCCAACCCTCTGAGCCTGACTTGTGAAATCCTGATATTTTCTTCTTCAAGCGTCACATCGGTTTATTATAAAATGTTTCACATTTCTATTCAAAGTCATCTAAATCCAATTTTTTCTTTAAGCGCTCAACCAATCACAAGTTCCCTGTTTCACATATTTCTGTCACTCCATAGTGAAAACATTCCCACGTCCCAGTTACCCATTAGTCCCAGTTACTCATTAGTCCCAGTTACTCATTAATACACCATTTAATAAAACAATTATTAATATCTAGCTTCTTCCAACCACCATACAACCACCGTCCACCAGCACCCAACCACCATCCAACAATATATATTACGATATGCATGATATTTATAACGTGGTTTGTGCGCACTTTCATTTTATCCTATGGTGTTTTTAAGTTTTATATTGGTTTTTAACATTAACTACTCATTGTGGGCTGTTTTAAGTTGCCCAGGGGATAACTAAAGTATTTATCCACTATCAACCACCATCCACCACAATCCACCACCGTCCAACCACCATCATCATCCATGAAATCTTTTTTTTGTTTTTTGTCACTTAAATATACAACGCAGGTAGAGCTTTTTTTGCAAAATATTTGTGACATGGCAGATTAAATCTTGAGTCAAGTGTGTTTTTTGAATCCGGACATTTTAACCACACTAACTGTGAACATATCTTCTGCTATGTTTACCGCGGAGGATGGAGGGGACCCCCGCCACGGTAGTCATTGGACAGCCTCAGTCAGGCCGTCACAACCGTGTTTATGGTTTGAGTTCCGAGTGCAGACCCCCGGCGGAGCACAGCATGGCATGGCAGCCAACAGGACGACCCGTGGTAGAGAACAATGGGCAGGAGATGGGGCCCCGCAGATTTTGTTCGGCCCACATTTTTTATGTTTTATTTTTTATGTTTATTATATTTAGAGTGACACATCTTTAGACAAGATTCTTTTTAATGAAGACTATTTTTACACTTAATGCAGTGGTTTTAAACATTTTCATGAAAATTCTACCTTTGTAGCTATCTCCAATGTTATAATTAGAAAATATCAGAAAGATATTTCTAATGAAAACATTATTTGGTTATATAATCAAAGCAGGGACAAATCTGTAAATTTTTTAAATCTCCAATTCATTACTTTTTGTGCTTAGATTATAATTATTTTTACACTAAATTGTCAAAAGATGTTTAAAATATATCAACCACAGATTATATTCTGATCCTGTGGCAGACAGTGAAAAGTACAACTGAATATTACTTGTACTCCTGAGAAAGAAAAGGTAAAAGGAACAGGAGCAAAACGTTACGTGCCTCCTGCTGCCAACCGATACCTCTTTACTAACGTCAATATTATATGTAGTATACGTCACAGCACACTTTAGCATGTTCATGTCCTGCTCTCTGTTTTGTTCTGCTGTCTCTTCTCCTGCTCCTCCTCCTATTATTTTCACCAATAAGTACCTCCTATGGAGGCATTATTGGTGAAAAAGGTTTAATCACTTGTAAATGTGGAATTTGTATTTGTGCACCATAAGTTGTGTATCTGTAGAATTATTATTTTTTTTTCCACAAATACAACACCACATTTACACTTTCACAACTTCTTAATTACAGGTGAACAAATCATGTTTTACACACATAGATTAAAAAACTGACACGCTCATATTTTTCCTGCAATTATTGCAGCAAATTGGGTGAAAAACATTTGTGCGCCTGTATCATTGTGAATTTCTTCCACACAAGTCACAGATTTTTTTCTTCTCAACTACAAATCACACATTGCGGCTTCACTGAGATATCTGGTGAAGAACATCTGTGTGTTCACGCCATGTAAAAAAGGCGGTGCTTATTTAAGATTGACAGATTTCACAGCAACAGTCCACAGCCAATCAGCTTGCATGATTCGAGGCCAAGAAGAAAAGTTTAGGCTGCCCGAAATCATAATCCCACCCGTACCTTCACGGACGTGTGGTTTTTTTCTACTCCGCTGTCCGTGCTGGTCTCCTCAGCGAGCTGAGGTATTAAAACGGTGACACTTGGCTGCAGAGCGCCGCCTCCCTGTACAACAGCTTTGCAAACATTGCACGGTGCTGTGTTGCTTCACGGTGTTTTGAGCCTAACAGCTACCTGTCATGAAAAGTTGGATAGCTACATGCAACTATGTTAGCCGCACGCACGACAGGTGGACAAAGAAAGATACACACTGGCTGCTCGCGTTACGCGTGTGCCTTGGCTCGCCTCGGGGTGGGGTGAATTCCGGTAACTCTCTCCACCGGAGACCAGATATGCACCGAGCAACGCTCACAAAAACACAAGATATTAAGTATATTTGACACAAAACATAAGCATGCAGACGCAGTCTTAAGAAATACGGTTTTCCGAAATGTATTTTGTAAAACAAATAAACAGTTTAGTTAAAAGCCGCTTCATAGATAATGAGTGTGATGCGTTGTGATGCGTGGCTCACACAATGGTGACGTTACATGCTTTTTCAAGCATTATTGATTTGATCGATTGAATTTCAAAGTACAGTCACCGTGCACGGAGAGGTATTTAACTGATAACTCACCTTAATTAGCGGAGAAATTGCTGAACACCGACAACTGATTGATTTTCCTGGCAATTTTAAGCTGAGCGAAATTTTAGGTTTCACTTTAGATCTTGACTGCGAGGCGCCACCTGCTGGTACATGATGGCTCGGCTCCCATCCATTTTGAATGGGGAAAACGCACAGTTTTTCGAGATTTTTTCACAACGGTTTGTTGAGATGCTTATCTTTATTGATCCTCACTGGTCCCAAATTTTCCCCACGTTTTGATGTGCTTTGTGTGTACGTGCTCCAAACAGTGTGGGTATACTGGCGCATGGAAAAGTTGGCGGAAGAGGAAATATAATAATAATAAAAATAGACAATTTTTCTAGGAATAGTAAGCTTTGCGCCTTGCCATAGGCATGCACAAAAATTACAACATATTGAAGAAATCAATATATTGTATTTTGCAATTATTTAACAATGCAAATTGTGCTACACTGACACATACTGCTGTTGTTACACTTAAATTGCTTCTTTAAATGTTTAAAAATCAGACCAGGTGAGCAATAACCACGCCATATTAACAAACAATTAGAGAAAAACAATTAACCAACACTAGACATCACGTTATTGAACTTAACTGTACCAACACAACTTTACAGGTCACTATCCTCAACATTTAAGATTCTTGTCATTTGACTAACAGGCATCATCAAATTTATGTCCACCCACAATAACAAAAATAACAAAGCGCAAAGTATGACAAAGAAGAGAATTGCAAAAACACAGCAGTGCATATTTGATGAAGGCAATATATTTCAAACTAAAGCACTCAGTTCAGTTGAGTCATTTCTGTCATTTAGAATTTAATTAATTAAACAGGCAAAAAACTTCCTAGTGCACCAACAAATAAAAAATCAAAAGTGGATAGCATGCCTAAATAATTATAACAAAATAAATGTGGAAGATACTTTACCAAGACAAAATGCTTACGATTACATATAACCATCATCACGCTATCTATTTTAAGACAGAATAATCACTGTGACCATCCCTTAGTTGGCCTCTACAATGCCAGTGTTCAGCAGTTCCTCTGCTGAGGGCTTTTCAGTATGTTTTCTTTATCTGTATTGAAATAATTCAATTGATGGAATTGCATCAGGCACCACAATATGCAGTCCAGCTGAGACAAACAGCAAACAAAAAACAATCATCATTGCTTGCTTGACTGTTCACTTGCATACAATTTACAAGGATTTGCCATCTAATTGGAAAAATAGCATTTTTTTTTACTTCGCAAGACCCAGGTGTATGGGTTGTCAAGGAGATGCGCTTGCAGTTTTGCAGATGCTGGTCAGTAAGGGATATGCAGTTGTGAGTTTTAGTGACATTCATGTGTGAGAATGACAACTCACAAGTGTATGTTGAACCAAACACTGTCATAAGAAAAAGTGCAAGATTCAGGTCCAGAATTTTTCAAAATCTGCCTTCTGAAATGACTGTTGCAAGTCATCTGATGACTGAATGTCAATGAGTTCCAGTTGTAAAGATGCCTCATCTATTGATTATTCCAGCTCCTTTCCTTTCATTGCAAAGTCTGACTCCACATTCACACAGAAAGGGTCCTTCACAAATCTCATAACTTCAGTGGCGATGTTGAAATTATCAAACCTACTGGCAATGTTTTTTTTTCAATGTATCTATAAATGCTGACATCACCTTGGTAATTTTCAGGCCAGATTTCCCCAATGTCGGAAAGTGAAGCATCTTCCCAGGACAAAGATCAGCAGAAAAGAGTGAGAGCTTTCTATGGAACGCATGAAATTTCTCCACAAACTCGGCAATGGTTTTCTCCATGCAACTCCATGTTGAGTTGTTTCAAATGATGGAAAATGTCGCTTAGAAAGGAAACAGTTGCATTAAACTCCTCATTTTCCATCAGAGACAGGAACTTGCCAACTTTAAGTAAAGTTGAATTTCGCAGAATCACCAGAATATCCTCCCTAGGTTTACAGAAATGTTTTAATGCATTACCTTTGCTAAGCCATCTAATGTCATTGTGAACAAGCAAATCTGTAGTATATTCAGCAGACATGTCCATCAACAGTTCACAGAATAGGCTGTGCTGTAAGCTGGATGTACAACGAATAAAGTTAATGATTGCTATGACAGAATCTATGGTCTCTATTAACTAACCACTGAGATTAGCGCACAGGAGACTTTGGTGGATGAGGCAATGTAGAGCTCTCATCTGCAGAGCTGCGGGGGACATTCTAGCAGCCAGCCCCTGGTGCATGCTGGCCATCGAGGACTCACCATCCATCACCAGCATATTGATGCGCATCAAATCCAAGTTGTTCTCTTCAAAGAACAAAACGATTTTGGAGAAAAGAATGTCTCGGTAGTGTGCCCTTCCATGGGGATTAGTCCAAGTAGATCCTCGCGAAAAAGTTCGCGAAAAAGTTCCCCAATAAAAAATCGGATTCTTTTCCAGCGCAATAAATGTGTATTTTTCAATTCATTCACTGTTGAACTGCCTATTTTCAGAGTCACCTTTCCTTTTTTTTTAAGTAGAGAGGGACATTTTGCCTGTTGATCGGTTGACCAGGGCCGGTAGAAATTGTCTCAGGGGCCGGATCTGGCCCGGGGACCACCAATTGAAGAGGCCTGCTCTACACTCTCCTGAAGTTCCACCAGACACAGTTCTGCCGCTTAGGAACATTCGGAGGCATAAAACCACTCGTAGCGTCCTTTTTACCTGACGTGGTCACGTTAGCTTTCCATGAAGCTACAAAGCTCTCTGGGGAACTTTTTTCAGACCGTGACGGTAAAAACTTACAGCCAATGACAATATGGGATGTCATCAGTAGGCGCATGAGCAAACCCCACCCCGGACAGATCTGGTAGCCCTAACAGATCTGGTACCTACACCAGCAATTGAATATCTGTGGCTAAAAGCTACAGTGTGATACTCGAATATTCACGATGTCGTCACTTTCTATATTGCAAAGAGAAAAAGCTGCGATACATCGAGTATATTTGATAAATCACCCAGCCCTACATCTACCACTATCATCAACTATCCACCACCATCCAATAGTTATCCACCACCATCCAACCGCTGCCCACCATCCACCACCATTCAACAACCATCATACACCATCCACCACCACCCAACCACCATCCACCACCCAACCGCCCTCCACCACCACCCACCAACTCCTATCCCTCACCATTCAACCACCATTCATCACTACCCACCACCATCCAACCATCAACCACCACTACCCAACCACCATCACCCACCAACCACCACAATCCAACCACCCTCCACCACCATCATCCACCAACCACAACTGTACAACTACTGTCCCCCACTATCCAACTACCACGATTCAACCACAGTTCACCACCATCATCCAACAACCAACACCATTCACCACCATCACTATGCCTTTACCTGGGTCTGTCTTTGACCTCCTCTGATGATACTCCTCATGTGTTGTTTGAATGTAGTCACAAGACCTACTACACCTGCAGATGTGCGTGATGCCTCTTGGCTGTGACAATATTTCCAGTGACAACATTTCCAGTGAAATTTCGCACAATCCTAATCTCAATGAGACTAACTGATTCTTGCGAAAACAGCCTGGAGTGTTTGAGCTGCTTCATTCTGTTTTCGAGGTTGATCTGTTTTTTGTGTGTAATTCCTTTAGAAAACCGTCTGCTGGAAGAATTGCCTGTTTCTTAAGAAAAAACTTTCCAGCAAATACTTTCCGATCAATGTAGCAATCTCACACAGTAGGGGATCCAGCAATCTATTAGCTACCTCCAGTTTAGAAACAGTTCAAGTTTATAGCGGCACTGCAGTGAAGCTCACTGTTATATTCACACTGCATGTCTATTTTTACAACAGGTAGTGGTTTCTTTCATGTTTCTCCATGACCTTAAACGCTCAGTCAAACAGGACTTGTCTCCCAGCTGCTCTGTCTGTTGTTGTGTCTCTGAGCGCCACAGCTGAGGACTTCTATCTAACATCTTCTTCCATTCGTAAAGCCTGGTACTAAAACATCTTCAATTATTGACGCGGAAACATGCTGTCATATGTTTCTCCATGTCTAGGCATCTGTTCATCTAGAATGTCATGTTCTTACAATTCAGCATGTCTGTCTTTTCAATTTGTCCCAACTCTATTTTTTTCACCATAATTATTTATTACCAAGGAACAACAAAGAAAACAAACTATAAAAGCCAACATCAACACGTGGTAAGAAGAAAGCATCACAGAGAATTCAAAACAAGGAAAACTCTTCCATCAGACAAAGTAATGAAACACTGAACCGTCATACAAATCTCAAACCTGACAGCTCAAGTCAAAGTCTGTAATATAGGTGACAGGTTGTCTGTCTTCTCCTTTTCAGTGGACAGATGGAAGGCAGAGATGATACTTCTCATACTGATACTACACAGAATTGAGGCATCACAATTTTTTTCTTTTGTAGAATCATAACTGGAGTCACTGGAAATGTGCTTGTTTCTACAGGGTGGCATTCCAATCCCAGTCAATTCTCAAAATTTTAAGGTCTAAAGCTGAAGTTTAAAGCTGAGTTTGTGGACCTGATGTGGGCCAAGAGTAAAAAAAAAATTACATAACAAACTATACGCGCATAATACAATGTTGCATTCAGAAACGCAACTAAGAAATCAATTACATTTTCCTGGCTAATGGAACCCTGATTGGAAAAATCAAGTAGTCTATGTCTGAGTTTGCAAAAATGTTTGGATCAGTTCTGCATGGACTGTTTTATATTTATATTTCTTTTATTAAATCATGAAATTAATATAGAACTTTTACACAAGGAAAGGTCTGCCTGTGGGACAGGTTGGACTTTGTTATGGGCCGGATTCAGCCTAAATTGGAAAATCAGTTCAGAAAATTGACTTATTTGGTTCTCTGAAGAAAATACAACATGTGATAATAGTGACAGTTGTATTTATCATTCTCACTTCACAGTGAGAGGGCCTGTTTGTCTGTGTGGGTTTCTATTCATACATGGGCTTTATAGCACATTCCCTGCGTGGGCTTCAAACCTATCCAGGGTGATCCCTTCTTTTACTCAGTAAAAGAACCAGTATAAGATCCAGCATGCCATTTCTTTCAGATAAATGCACAGAGTTGATAGACGGATGTTAATTATAACACTGGTTTATATTTTTTGCACCCTCATAAGTGAAATTAAATTTGGTTCCAATGCATAGCTCATGTTTTCATAAAATACACAGCAGTTTCTTCCAATCTTCCAAGATTATAAAAGTGCTTAAGTGCTACCTCAGCTGTAATAATCACTGCAGGTCATCACTTTAATGGAAGGGCAATAATGTATAATCAATCACATCTGTTTAAAACATCCTGCTGCCGTTATGCTGAGTCAGGAAACAAGCTAACATATTCAGGAGCACGACAGGCCAAAAACAGATCATAATAATAGTCTACACCTATCCAACAAGAGCGTATGTTTCTACAAACAACCATATGGATGGATGGATGGATGGATGGATGGATCTTCAGATATAATCTTTGTCTGATTTATAAGGAATCAGATTCTTTCACATTTGCAAAAAAATCTTTTTACGGGAGGTTTTTCTACAAAATTAAAAACAGAAACAAGTGAAATCACAGTGAGGTTCATGTTTCAGCTCTACCAACGTCAAAACTTTGACTCCGTGCAAGCATAATGTTTTAGAAAACATGTGTAGGTACAGATGAAAGAGCATGATGACAATAATGGTTGTTACCAGGTGGAGCAAAATAGCTGTGATTACATAGACCATAATTAAGCTGATTAAATTTCGACCAGATTAAATTTGCACCATATAAACACAGCTCTGACAGTGCAAAGGACTCTAGTGAAACCATAGGAATTTTTAGGGTCTGAGCACTGATAGTGCATAGGACTCTAGTGAAACCACAGATTATTAGGGACCAAGGCCGGAAGGCCAGGATTCTATTGTAATTGTATTGTTTGTTCTTTCTTATTATTCCGCCGTATCATTGGACCCAAATTTGACCTCCTAAACACGCTCGAAAACTCACCAAATTTGGCACCCTCATCAGGACTGGTGAAATATTTAAGAAAATCTAAAAATAAAACCCCAGTGCACCAGAAACACAAAAACAGCCATCACTCAAATGTGATGGGAACCAAGTGAAAAACACACAAAAATCCTCACTTTTCAACAACAGGTGACCTCGCTATACTTTCAGCCTGAGGCTCCATTTAACTTGTAAAACATGGTCGCTCTTGTCTTCTATTCAGAAGTGAAAACATCTTTTTTCTAACTAAACTTAGAGTGAGGAGAATTTCCTAGGAGTGCAAGATGGTGTCGAGTTTCCCTAAAAATACCAAACAGCTCTCTCTCGTCGCCATGGCCACATTTCTTCCTTTTTGTCATAACATTATACATCAAAACGTAGCTACAAGCCTTGTGCTTCTAATAAGGGGCCACTTTTGTGTGTCACTAAAACGGTTTCATCGAGAAAAAAAAAAGCAGTTGTTTGCAGCAAGTGCATAATTTCCTCACATAGACACCAATGTATTTTTGGGAGACATTTTCTTGTTCAAATCCAAAAGTTGAGACATTTTGCTCAACTCACAATGAGAAGATGGATGCATTTCAGGACATGAGAAGCTCACTGTACGTCCAGGAGTTTCCTGTGATGCTCATAGTGAAAAAGCTTTCAACAAGGTCTCACCGATCTCAAACACTAATAAGTAGTTCGGAAGGAGCACATTGCACTGCAATGCTGCTTTGTACTGCAGCTCTGCTCCTCACTGACAGGTGCTGAGTCACTGTCACGTGCTCTGCCTCCATGGAAACAGACACATGCACCTAATCTGCCTGGTAACATACACTGCTCTTTTAATAATTATATTCCTTTACTTCTAGTATTTCGCAATGAAAACATGTGCACATGTGATGTCATGGTTTATCAGGCAGTGCCCTTACACACACAGGGCCAAAAACCAACAGGAAGTCGGATATTTGGAGGAAAATGGTGGATTTGGGTGAATTTTTGCCCAAATTTACAAATTTTCCAGAGTGAGATTGTCCCGGGGGACACTCCAATCTACTTCAACTTGAGCTTTTTTGATAAACAAGGGGTTGAAGAGAAAAAGTTATCTATATCTCTCGCAAAAGTTTTAGGGCAATGACCACACCACAAAGTTTTATGTTTTGCCATGAAACAGGAAGTGCAGTGTAAATCAACTGAACGTGGTCAGACCAACCAGAAATTAGACACTGCATCAGAGTCTAGCCCTGATCACAACCATATGATGATAACGACCATCGGCCATAGCGCCACCTACTGGATGACGGAAGTGCGTGTAAATAACATGGAATGTTTGAGAGCGAAAGTTATCAAAATCACTCGCGAAAGTTTGGGGGCATGGCCAAAACCACGCCACAAACTTTGATGTCCACCATTAAACAGAAATTACTGTATAAACATCTTTACACAGTCAGACTTCAACGTTGAAACAATGCATCAGAGTCCGGCCCTGAAGGACAGGCGTTACTACTGTCCTTCAGTCGTAAGGCCATTTGAGGACGTGGCAATGGTCAAGAACGCCACTGAAAAGGAAGTGCAATGTAAACAGACTGAATGTGTTCAGATTTACCTCAAACTTGATACGTTGCATCAGAGTCCAGCAATCATCACAGCCATACAACAACACCATCAGCCATGACACCACCTGCTGGAAAAAGGAAGTGGGGCGCACATGCTCAGATCTGGCTCTAAATTCACACATTGCTTGAGAGTCCACATCTGATCACAGTCAAAAGACTGTCACAACCATTGTGCAAAATGCATTTCCATTAGTATACACGAAATTAGCATACCCACTAGAACTAGCATACCCACTGGAACTAGCATCCGCACAAATTAGCATATATGTTAGAATTAGCATACACGATCTTTAGAATGCATGCTAATTAGCATATGGGAAATTAGCGTGCACGCTAATTAACATATGTGCTAGTATTAGAATTTGTGCTGAAATTGGCATATACGTTGGCATTAGCATGCACACAAATTAGCATATGCGCTAATTAGCATGCACGCTAAATAGCTTATGGGCTAAAGTTAGCATATATGCTAATTAGCATATGCGTTAACTATCATATGGGCTAATGTTAGCATCCACACTAATTAACATATGGGCTAATGTCAGTATCTGCGCTAGTAAGCATTAGGGCTAACATTAGAATCTACCCTAATTAGTATATGCGCAGCACAAGAGTCCACATCTGATCACAGTCAAGGGACAAAACCATTGGGCATAGCCCCACATACTGGATACAGGAAGTGAGGTGTACTTGTTCTGTTATGGCTGAAGTTTTACATGTTATATGAGAGTCCACATATGATCACAGCCATAAGAAGGAAATCGTTCAGGCATAGCGCCACCTGTTGGAAACAAGAAGTGAGACATAGAAGCTCTGTTTTGGTTGAAACTTTACAAGTTGCATGAGAGTCCACATCTGATCACAGCCATAAGACAGTTACATGGATTGCTCATGGTGCCACCTGTTGGTAACCGGAAATGGAGTGACGTGCACATAACCTCGACATGCAACACATTTCGATATGCGTGAGTGTGCGAGGACTCATTCAATGCTGCTTGCATATTAAATTTCCATATATTTTAGGTGTATTTTTTTGTTGTTATGGTTGAGCTCCGCCAGAGGGTGCAGTGATACCAAAGTAAGCCCTTGTAACAGAGCAGAGGTTAAGCAACAAAGAAGCACTCTCAAGAACTTAGGAAGCATGATGAAGCATGGTCCTGACACTAAAATGTCTAAGAAATAACTCAGACCAAAAAGAGGAAAGAAGAAACCCAGGTCTAATTTCTCTCTCGGTACTTGGCCAACGGGTTTTCAAGGTGTGTTGGTGTATTGAGTCGATACTAAGTTTGATTCAATAAACTCATCAGTAGAGGAAACCACTTGTGTCTGTCTGTACCTGGAAGAATTATACAGTTCCTTTGACTATTTCCTACATTTGGAGCTCCGTGTGATGTCTGCGACGTCAGTTCACCTAACGTCATGGCGTGACCACGTACAGTACGTCTGTGTGGAGGTGGGACATGCAGCAGCACAATCTGTGTTATATGGTGCACAAAAGGGTCCTGATTACACTTTTCACCAAGAGAAGGAATCTTTGATGTTAGTTTAAAAATAAATAAAAAGGTTCCTTTTTCATTTTTTTCCACAAGTATAATAACTGGTTAATTCCCGTTTTGATGCTGGTGTGCTTCCAGGTAATGCCATTTGTGGGATTCTGTGTACATTTTAAAGACTTCAAACTTGACAATGCAAAGCAATATGGAATTGATTGAATTAAATAGGTTACATAAACGGGCACAATTTTCCAATTATTTAATTCAGTGTTCATGTAAAGGTGCCAATCTGATCCTTTAAAAAGGTAACAATTTAATCTGATTGAGAAAAAGAATTACCATGTAATTGCAACTATTGTCTCCTACAAAAAGTGAAGGATCAAGCTCTGCAGGCTGAACAGTTTGACCTTTATCACCAAGGCCTACCTGCACTATATGACAGAACAAAAGAGATCTCTTCAGATCTAAAGACTTTCTGGAATTAAGCCTTGGATCAGATCTGAGATACAGTATTTGTTTCATCGAGACTTCAAAGGGAAAGAAATAAGAAACAGCAACAGTTTGGGCAGGAGCTGAAACGATGTACAAGCACACGACTCCCGTGCTGCAGAACAAGGAGATTCACATGATGTTTGTGTTGATACAAGCTTTAGTTACATGGACATAAAGAGCTTGAATGGATGACTGATCTGGGTAAAAACCTCCATCTAAACAGGTCAATCTGTAGACCATGATCTGATCGGGTCTTTCACAACCAGAGTTTTGGTTTCTGTCCATCATTCTTCTGAACAAAGTCTATGTTCACTCTGGTTCTGACCCAGTCTCCATAGCTGGAGTTAGAGTGTCCTCACTGAGCAGGTCTGTTACGTAACATCACCACATGACACTTCACGATGCTGTTTAGAGAAAAAAAAAAGTGTCTGTCAAAGCTGGACTTTGACACTTCATGATGCTCTTTAGAGAAAAAAAAAGTGTCAGACACTTTTTTCAGAAGAAACACCGAAGAAACACTTTTTTCAGAAGAAACACCGAGCGGTGTCCTTCAGGACTCGGAAGAAACACTGCTTGGTTTTCCTCATAAGAATCCGAACAAGGACAAAGTTTCACAACCAGCAAAGAAATCATTTGCAATACTGACACATTTCATTGTAAAACTCAAACAGTAGTCAATCAGTTATTGTAATGTTACAGCTGATCAGGGAATTTTTGTACCAAATACATGAGATTTTCTGTTTACATTGTTGATTTGATAAGAAATTTGGTCTTATTTACTCTGAGTATTTTTTTGGAGGAAAAGCTTCAGTTCCTTCATTGCTGTAACAAAAAAGTGAAGACACTTTCCATTGTGGCCAATTCCATTGGTTCCTCCCACACAGTGCAGAAATCATTAGGTGTGTAACTGGTACAGGTGAGGTTGAGATTGTGAGATTGTGACAGAATGTAAGTTACGTAGGACATCACATCAGAAGCTGAAGTATTCAGAATGTTTTCTCATATACAGTCTGCACACAGTCCAGGAAATGTACACATATACACCATCCTCCCCGTGTGGGTAAGAATGGAATTGGATGAGTACACATCATCTGCCTCGTCGGATGTGATTTGTGTTTGAAGGATTCCATCAGGCATTGCAGGAAATGTGCCTTCAAGTCAGCCTGTCAAGCATAACACTCAGTCCTGTAAAACCAAGCTCTGACAAATAACAAAGTGTTTGCTTGTCATTGAAAAAATACATCTGTTGCTCTGATGGGTCAGCTAGCTTAAAACTACAACCACAGTGCCACTGTAGGTCTAGTTTTCTTGCAGTGGAAATAAGTCACAGTATTTTTAATTGTTGGGCTTCTCATGCCACTTAGGACTCACTCTGTAAAGAAAGGGGTACATACCGTATGTGACCACTCGAGGTCATTGTATGACAAGTGTAAGCTGCTACAAGACCACAAAACAACCTAAACTAAATGTCTCCAACAAGAAAAATGTCCACAGCAGAATTCAAAGAAGAAAGAGAAAACCTAAACAGTTCAGAGTGAGAAACTTGTGAGAAAATGGAGAATAAAAACAAAGAAAAACTTTAAGAAGGCTAAAAGCTGAGGAACAAATTCAATGACGGTTCGAGAAAAGTGAGGCTGGACCTGGATTATCAACCTTTAACTCTGGACATGAAAAATGTATGTTTTTATACACTAGAGAAGCTTAGAGAGCGTTAGCCTCTTTATGATGTGCTCATTGACAGATGTGACTTAACTCAGGTGCGTCATATATTCAGGCAATGCGGTACACCAAATTCTGACATGTAGCATGTAGATGAGAATGACTCACGTGTTTGATGAAGTTTTTTTGTAAGAAGCTATGGATGTGAAAAAGATCTACTGGAAACTGAAAAAATTTAAATGGTGACGTTTTAAATAGCAAAGCCAACTGTCGCCACATATTTTCTGAATAACAGACAGGTTGGATGCGGAGCTCCAGGTGGGAAGCAACTGTTGTGTAAAAGAAAGCACATTACCTAAAGTGCTGTGGCCTAACTCTCCTAAACTGTCTCCAATATTTGTATAAAAAGCAATGACGAACGTACTCAGGAATCCTCCATTGGTCTTATTGTTGATATTGGTGAAGAAGCAAGATTTAGATCTATTGAAGCGACTCACGTCAGGAAGCATATGAACAGACACAAACTCTCAAAAAAACAGTGACACTTTTACATTAACAAAAAAAATAATAATAATAATTTACCCGATAACATACTGATGGCAAAACCTGTTTCAAGTTCAGCTAATCTACGAACAAAGTAGGTTTTATGAGTTGTTGATTGTTTAGTCAGGATCATTGAAAACCTAACCCTTCAGGACCACTGAAGGGCTTCCAACGACTGCACCAATAAGAAAACTCATACAAATAATTGTTTAAGCTGTAAAAGTTGTTTCACAATCCAAAAACATCTTTTTCCTCCCCGTCGTTCCGGAAAACATTTCCATCCACACGTCACTATGAACACGGTTCAAAACGATGTAGTACATGTGCCAAACCTTTAGGTGGCACTGTAACTGCCACAGAACTACACCACAAACTGAGAAGAAAACGTGTAGAATAATTCTGTTCATCCTCTCATTCAAGAAATCGAACATCTGGCCTTATTAGCTCGCCTAGCATCAGTAGATTCTGCAGTTCCATTTGGAGAATGTACTTTGCCATTGTTGTTGTCAAGTGAAGTTGCTGAGAGGGTCATAGGGTTATTGGGTCAATAAGTGGGGCAATGACATCATCGTTTTCTGCAAATGTGTGTTTTCTTGATACCACACCGCAAAGCTGATGAAGCGTCCACTCTGGTACCCGAGAGACATAGTCCCTCCAGCGTGTCCTAGGTCTGCCCCGAGGCCTCCTGCCAGAGGGACAAGCCTGGAACACCTCCCTGGGGAGGCATCCGGGAGGCATCCGAAACAGATGCCGAGCCACCTCAGCTGGCTCCTCTCAATGTGTGTATTAGGAAAATATTAGCGAAAACTTCATTGTCACCCTAATTATCATGTACATAGAAAGGTGAAGAGTCTAGAAATGATCAAGGCTATTACGAAACATATCAAATTACATTTGTGAGGTTAATTACAATGAATGCAAGAGTCAAGTAACATTAGAATGCCTCCAGCGTAAGTCAGTCACAGCACTTTACGGTGTCTGTGACTGGCTGGAGTAAAATATGAAAGTGTGAATCCATGATTCAGATCTGTGTGAGACTTATTGAAATGCCAGCCTTTTACTCTTACTGGGATGAAACATTGGTGGATGAAATCAGAACAAAGAAAAACTCAGCCAAACAGGCCACCAACTGTTATAAACAATCCAGAAATCACATTCACATCCAGCCGATGTGTTCTGTGATATGTGTGACCAGTCAATTCCGCAGAAGAACTTAACCCTTCAGATCATGATGAGGGCAAAAACAACCAGGTGACTTATGGAGCTGTTCATGTTGTCACCGAGCTGTGAAGTCTTGAATCTGGAAGCAGCAGCCATCTAAACTCTAGTACACACCACACTGGTTTCAACTGTCACAGGTTGTCTAATTTTTACCAGCAAAAGAGACCTTGAAGTTCTGAGACACAACAACCTTAACTAAGATAACAGAACCTCAAGCCTTTGACAGTTATTTTTTTATTTATTTACCAAAACAAGCATATGATGTGTTCTTTTTATCCAAAAACTTGAGCCGTTTTAGCAATTTTGCAAGATTATTGTGTTATTTTAGACATTGTCACTGTTGTATTCACTCAAACACTTCTAGCTTTTTATTAATTTTATTTTATTTTATTAATGTAACTTTTATTTTATTAATGTAACTTTTTTTGTATTTCTTAGTTCTGTATTAGTTATTCAAAAGCCATTTAGCTTTTTTAATTTTTTTTTAACCGTTGTAGACTTATTGAGCTGTTTTTGCTACTTTTGATGTTTTAGCTATTGTAGTGTTTTGTGCTATTCTGCCTGTTTCTCAACATATTTTGCTGGTTCTGTTGTTTCAACAATTCTAACCATTTTTAGTTGGTTTAACCAATTGAACTTTTAGCTATTATTACCTTTTGTAGCTGTTTGAAGTGGTTTAAAATCTTCACCTCCCCCATTCAGTGGCTTTGAGTTGAAGGTAAAGCAACATGTTACCAGTGAAAGTAAATGTGTGTTGATTGAAACATTCTACGGTCCTGGGTGTTAACTAATGTCTACTAATGTCTCTTTATATGCGTTGGTATGAGGAATAGTATAGTATTTTTAAGCTGTTGGTGAGTTTGTTGCTGATAAAATTCCCAGCTTAAAAATCCTCCACCACATTCTTCTCAGCACACAACAAACCGATGGAAGTTATGACACAGAATTCTTAACGAACGCAGCTGAGGATCCTTCTGTCAATATATACAGTATTTATACATGTTGACATGCTTTATTCAGATTTGCATTGCTGGAAACAGACCAAATTAAAGCTGCAAGCAGCCTTGAACGGGTCCTCGCTACTTGCGGGATTCAGACTGAGAATGTCAGTAGGTATATGTGTACTGCTCTTTCTATGTGTTGTACTGTCGCGGTGTTGACATAGATTAAACAGTCAGCCAAATTTTTTTGAGAGCCAGGAAAGCGAGCAGCCTTGCTCCTTTGGTAACTTCTTGTAGCTAATAGTGCTGTTCCACTAGCTCTTACTCAGCTTTACTTGTCTTGACTCTACTCCACTCAGCCTTGGTTGTTTTCCATTACAACATAGTACAACCACGGCGTGGGCAG
The DNA here is from genome assembly GCA_900302745.1 of Parablennius parvicornis. NCBI lineage: Eukaryota > Metazoa > Chordata > Actinopteri > Blenniiformes > Blenniidae > Parablennius > Parablennius parvicornis. The sequence continues at coordinate 22,119 of OMNM01043907.1, forward strand.
AGTCATTACAACTTCTCCCCGTAATGCACAACTAATCACCCCCGATATGATACGGAGCAAACATATATTGGATATCAGCTCAAATAATAAATTAAATAATGTATATTATTATTCATTTGGCGATAATATTACAAAATGTAGATCGTAAAGATGGTGCTCCACTGTCCTTTGTTTCAGTTTCACTGCTGCGATGGTTAACTGGTGACTTCTGCCACAAGCCGTTAGCAGCAGATGAAGTTGAAATAAGACAAACAAACGGAACAAACCTTTAAACTGTAATGGAAATGTGGGTAAACGGCGTTCGCCAGGACAGCTACGGGTTTTGATCAGGTTTTAAACATCTGCTGTGAAAACATACGCTGGAGGAAGCAAGTCACCAGTTAACAGGGAAACCAGTTGATCCAAAACACTGTGGCTCAGAGACCTCCCAATACTCGTAGCGGGACGAGCTCCTGAATCCTCTGTTCAGCCAGCAGAAAAAAATTGCCTGCACATTGTTGCTGCTCCACAAACATTATTTTTGTGCCTTTATCTCTGTTTGTGAGCGTTTTTGTTGTGATTGGCTTTAAAAATGACAGCGTGAATGAGCCTTCCTATTTCCAGCAGGTGACACTATGGCTGATGGTCATCATTTTGATGTAACTGTTAAGGGGGGCGGGCTCTTATGTAATGTGTCAACTTTGAGGCCGATCTGACCATGTACAGCCTATTTAGGCCCTGTTTACATGACAACGTTTCACGTGACAACACCTAATCATTTAAAACGAAGGAGGTGCGTTTACATTGCAGCAGCGGATACACTGACAAGGATGGAGTTAGTACGCCAGGCCACATGTGGGCGCTGTTGCTTGTTTCTGTAATGAAGCCACACAGAAGTGTGCAGACGCTATAAAGGTGAACAAAATGGACAGAACCCAAACTGAGTCGCAACTCATAACTACCGATATGGACAATAAAATTAGAATACGGGACTGCAAGTCATACCACTACCGGCTTGCCATGTGGACTTCTCATTGAGTTTTTGATATATATGTAAGAAACTTTAATGTGCGTCTTGAGGTGCTACATATGAGTGCCGACTTCCGTGACTCTCGAGCCACAGTTCCACCACGCAGAACGTCCCAGAGCGGAGCAGGGCGGGAGGATACCGTACGGCAAGGCACATCCAGGCCAACCTCCTTTACGCAATCCCACCAAAGACAGTACAGTTAAAATGTAGGCAGGGTTGTGAACTACGTGGGGACTCGTCGGCCAAGAATGCCAAAGCAGCCGGCAGCCACCAGCTTAACCCGTGCGAGTGAAACGGTGAGCCTCATTCTCTGTGACACAGCTTAAACTTTCTCATTGTGAACAGCAGCATCCAGCTCCTGTTGATTCTCCTCCTCTCCTGTTACTGAGAGCTTCACTGAGAGTTTCACCATATTGAAACATCACAATGATTTATTGAAACATCACAATGGTGTGGATGTTTCAATAAATCAATTAATAAAACAACCCGTGAGCGCAAAGAGGGTTTACTGCCAATCAAATACTTTAAATATTGCGGGCAATTCGAGAGTGACGATCGTCACCACCAATCAGCAGCCGGCTGTGTTGTCGCTCCTCCTCAAACTGAGGGGTGACAGAAAATCATTGCCATACCATCCACAACTTTCTCGGTGGGACCACGGGAAAACCAGTCCCACCCTGCCCTGTTCCAGCACAAACAGTGATGTGGAACCGCGTCTTAGATGAAAGAGGATCCGGAGGCTGAATTTATAAAATTTTTCAGCCATTTGTTCAGTCACATGTTTGATTCCTCCAAATTATCACAGACTTTGCCTGGCCTGATGACTGTGTAACAATAAGTGTGTCATAAATGAAGAAAGTATTATAATAATAATAATGATAATGATAATGATAATGATAATGATAATGATAATGATAATAATAATCTTTACAATTTCAAAAGGGTCCTTGGCACTTCCAGTGCTCGGACCCTGAATAACTCACACGCACACATATGAATATGCAAACTCAGCACAGCCCAAGCTCAAACTGTGAGACTTTTCAATATCAGTTTGTTGAAATTGGCCGTATCGTTGATGGAAACGAACTCATTACACACTCAGAGTGTAGCTTCAATGAAGGCCGACACACACTACCAGATAGGAGGGTCGATTTTTGTCCCGATCTCCCCCTCCCGAGCATCAGAGCACAGGCCTGATTGTCCGAAGTCAGCAAAAAAAAAATTTGTCTGATTTTCTTGTGGTATGGGGTGTGTTAGGAGTGATTTTGTCGGTCCTGATCCGCTCGGATGGTCTCAGAAGGAGAGATCAGAGATAATGAACATGTTCAATATTTGCAAAGAGAAATCCTGTTGTGTGTGTTCTGCCCTGAGTGGAGCTGAGCAGCAGGGTATGTGATGTCATGTGAACTGTTATGAAAGAAAACCAGACTGAAAACAACACAGCTGCTGCAGCCAACGCCAGAAAGTTCCAGACTTGTCAATGCGTGACTTCATGAGATTAGATGATATTAATTCAATGAGCAATATATGTGGACTTGCATGGCACTGTGATCACTCAGTTTCACTTTATGATTCCTCACTGCTCTTCTTTAACTTTATATTTTCCATCAGTTTGTTTTGTGGCTGTTCACCGTGTGAATGCATTTTGTGTGGGAATATCAATTCCTCACCATGACGCAGAGCAGATGTACTCTCCATAAATTCATGTTTCTGCAGTTATATCAGACCTGACCGTTATTATTAACCTCGTTATTATAGATCAACCCTCATGGAGGGGAACAGACATGAAGACAAAGCCTCAGTGACCAGGACTTAATTGATTATGTCAAAAAGATCGCTCTAAACCAGGGGTCGGCAACCTTCAACACTTAAAGAGCCATTTGAACCCGTCTCACACTGAACCACACAGGGACACTTCAAAGAATATAGTGAACTTTCAGAATACACAGCACAATAGTTAACACCCAATTACCTCAGCATAACACACTTCAAATGTTTCAAAAGGCTATATCACAATTAACAGAGATTACAAAATGTGTATTAGATTTTATTATATCGACAGGTTCAGACCAAAACGCCATTTGTATCATTAAAAAGTTTGAACGTAAGCGGCTAATTCATAATGGAACAAATAAAACAAAGTTAAAGTGTTTTGCCATATGTTGCCTTCATCAGAACTTAACAATAAGTTAATGTAAAGGTTCTAGCAGCCTAATGATACCAATTAACTAATTCACGGAGTTATGGCTCTCTGTTTCATTGCATACACAATCACCAATTCACACAAAAAAAAAAAATACATGAAAGCATTATGCATACCTTTATCTTTTGCCCCTCTTCTTGTTCTCTCTATTTCTGAACTGTTCACCTGGCGGCTTTTTCCACTTTTCATTTTCCGCCCTTCATGAATCAGCTCACGCATCTCAAATAATGCACCAGCTGCTCTGACACAGTCCAAGCAGGAGCCAGCTAACCTCAAGCGATTTTGCCAGGTTGGATTTGTTTGCACGTAGTTATACTTCTTTAGATCACCTTGGGCTGGAAAAACAGAATCTGGGTAGTTGACAGGATGTATGTCCGGGTCAAATTACAGTTTTTCCCTACACCCACACAGGGGCGCCAAAAAAGCCGTATCTGACACGGTGGAGGGCGGTGGAGGTAATTTTATTTGCTTCTGGTGTAGAATTTTTTTCCTCCTCTAGTGCAAGGTGCGCCCCCTAGCGGATTGTGCCCTGCACAACTGCCCACTTCACCCAAAGCAAAATCTGCCACTGAGTGGGACAAAGTGCTCAAGGAGCAGCGGCAGAGGGACCCAAGTGCAGCATGCGATTCCAGAGCCGCAGGTTGCCAACGGAGCTTTCATTCTCTGCTCCGGAGTTAAATATCAGAGTACTGGGGTGATTTATTCCGGTAAGAAGTGAATCTGTTTTGCTCTATGGAAATCCAAGAGTTAAGCCTGAAGTTACCTTCATAAAAGAAAATCCAAAGTCGTAATATAGGCCCGAAGTTGATTTGTGGCCACATGTTTGTTTACATCTACATGCCATGTACACTGACTACTGAGCCAGAAGAGCATAGACCTACATATAGTTTTATAGAAGTCTATGGTGCAGAGCCTGATACTCTGCTGAAGGATCGGTTAGTGTGTGGTAAGCTCCGGAATCACGCCAAACTATCAGATCAGAAGAGAAAGATCTTGTGCGATCCATCTTTTTGGATCCTCAAGTGTGTGGTCTCTTGATCTGTGAAGATTTGAAAAAATCCTGTAGTGTGTGCCAGGCTTAAAGCATAACCCACTGTACAGACTAAAACCTCACACTGACTCTTCACTGCAGACATAGACACACCTCACTCAGTCTGACTGAAGCCTGACCAGCAGAAACTGACTTGAACATGTGGATGACATTTAGCATGAAGATGGATCTGATTATCTGAATTGTAGTTTCAGTCACGATGTGACAATTTATGTACAAACAACCTGTTTGAGTCTTTCCAGGCAGGTTCTGGAGCTTATCATAGCACAGAGACAGCTCTGGTCAAAGTTACTAATCATCTTCTCATGGCCTCAGATAAAGGATTGGTCTCTGTTCAGGTTCTATTAGATCTCAGTGCTGCATTTGATACTACTGATCACAGCAACCTATTACAGAGATGAGAACATTTCATCGGGCTTAAAGTTACAGCAATAAACTGGATTGGATCAGATTTATCAGACAGGTCCTACTTTGTCAATAATTCGAGTCAATAAAAAAAATGTCAGCTCTCATTGTAATGTCCAACAGTCAAATTATGTCAAGTAAACATGAAGGGCTCATGACGGGAGTGAGAAATGTCTTGTTACAAAGATCCATATCATCAGCTTATTTCTAAGACATTTAATGTCAACTACTAGCAGAATTTTAATGTTTAATCTTTGAAATTTCAGAAAATTAAGAGATATGTGATGATTCCCCAAATGCTCAAGAGGATGTGGAACAAAATTAAAAAAGTGTCTTTTTTTCTTGTCTATTTATTCGAAGGCATGAAGTAATGAATTAAGCACAAATTACTCATTTCTAAAAGACAATGAATAGACCAACAACAAAATAATATTTTATCACTAATGTGGAGAGTGGTCTGTAGTTTCAATCTAACTGTACGAAGAACCTTAGCATTAGCTAGTGGCTACATATATATCATTAGTAATGTGAACCTTAGCTATGTGTTAGCATTAGCTGATACAAAGACTTGAATTTCTTGACGTGTTAATTCTTTGTAAATATTTTGCTCTGGTCAGTTTTTTAACTAAAACATTTTTTATAATCTGTTAGCAACTAATGTTAACATAGCTTCTTTCTGAAGCATCAACAACATGGAAATACATTTACCAATATAAAGTAATTAAATCGCAAAACTACAGTTCCTTTTCTGAAATATTAGAGTCTATGTTGATGCAATGTCCTCCTGTTCGATGGATTGTGGCCCATTTTGGCCCACAAATATGACCATATGTATGTTAGGTCAAAACTTAAACCTTCCATGAAAGAAAGAAAGAAAGAAAGAAAGAAAGAAAGAAAGAAAGAAAGAAAGAAAGAAAGAAAGAAAGAAAGAAAGAAAGAAAGAAAGAAAGAAAGAAAGAAAGAAAGAAAGCAATCACTGGAGCCCTACGAATAAATCCAAATAAACTTTATAGTCCAACATATAAAGAATGTTTTGCTTTCTGTGATTATTATATAATATATATAATATATAACA
>OMNM01043908.1:0-28121 GCA_900302745.1 Parablennius parvicornis
TGTATTTGTAAACCAACACTATAGTGGTGGAGTCAGAAGTTTTTTCAAAATGTGCTGTGCGTCGTCGTGTACAACTCAAACATGAAGCTAGAAGTCACTGAAGCAAAAAAGCAAAACTGTGTGTGAGTGTGTGTGCACGCATGTGTGTGTTTGAGTGTGTGTGTGTGTGAAGTGTCCGCGTTCTCTTCTTCAGGGGCTCCCACAGAAAGTGTTGTACGTGTATGTGTGTGTGTGTGTGTGTGTGTTTGTGTGTGTAAAGAAAGACTAGATATTATTACAGCAAAGAAAGTCGAGTGAATTCAAAAAACACCGAGTTTGACACATGGGCACTTTTAACAAGAGAAATCAAAACAAGACATTGTCTGGCATCTGAATGATTAACAGACGTTGTAAATCATCTTTTAACATGAGGCATTCAAACTAAACCAAAGTGAAACATCTAGTATTTAAATTAGTCAAGATAAAGTCATAGAAAGTCAACAAGACGTACCACTGAAGTTGAACACTTCTTTAAATGCAGGGAAAATAAATTTGCCTCAAATGCGACCCCCAAAAAAAAAAAAAAAACCCAAAGTTTTGCCTGGGTTCTGTTAGTTAAACTTCTATAGATTCAATGGTATAAAATATAGGTAATCTAAGTGTGCATTTAAACCACAGATTGTCTATTTGTGAATCAGTTCTAAAAAAGTTGACTCATGTAGGTAGTCATTTCTCTAAACAGAGCAAATGTACCTTTTATTGTGCCATCAATAGTTCAAAGAAAAAAGGTAAATACACTTGATATTTTTGTAAATGAAATGAAAATAGATCTTCAAATAGCCTTGGTGTAAATCATCACACTGCCCGCAAAATGTAGAGATCGTTACAGAGCACTGAGAGGGATTTTACTGGTCAGACTTTCAAAAGTTTTGGAAAGTGGTCTGTAAGCTGTTTGTTTAAGAAGAAGCCAACATATTGCTAATGGCACCATGTAGCACAGCTGTGTGCCAATCCCTGTATTCAACTTTCAAGTGAACTTTACTGAGAGAGGTAAAAAGAAAGCAACGTAAAAAAAGCTAAATTAAAAATAAGAAATCCCACAGGTTTTTAAAACATTTGCGAAAAAAAAAAAAAAGAGAAAAAAAGACGGTCTCTTAAATGAAGTCAACGTAGATACGTTTTCACATTGATTTGCTTGACCTCTCTCCCACCTGTCACATTTCTATACAGAAAAAAAGCACAAAAAAACAAATGAATATACATGCAGAAAAAAAAAAAAAACTCAGGTTGAGCTAAGGTCAAGGTCAGTGGGTGGCCAGGTATTGGTCAGGCGAGCTTAGAGAGACATCACAGACAATGGTGGGATGATGAGGCCAGGAGTTTGGCTTGGCTTTCAACATCATGAAGACATGCTAGGCTAATGATGAGCAAACAGGCATGGAGATTTGTTCTAAAAAAGGAACAAAAACACAAAAGGAAGAGACAGAGGAGAGAGAGAGAGAGGAGAGAGCAAGAGAGAGAGAGAGAGAGAGAGAAAGAGAGAGGGAGAGAACAAAAGGAGAGAAAGTTAGGGGCACGGCACAAGAATCGTTTAGCCATGAGGCACAAAACACAACAAAAACAATGCCAGTCACCACAAACAGTAAAAAGACAGAGGAGTGAACGCACCCCGCCGTCCGACACACACAAAAACAATACACAGATTTAGGAAGTGACACTACCAGGACGTATGGCATAGACTCCCACATGCACACACTGTATACTTGGCACCCAAAGAGATCCATCTAGAGCCAGTCCCTCGTGGGAGACGTGGAGGATGGATGGAATGACTGGAAGAAGTTGTTAATAGAGGAACGGAGAGGTAGCCTAGCTCAAGATGGCGGAGACAATGAAAGAGGGCGGAGAGGCAGAGAGAGGAGGGGGCTGAAGGCTGAAGATTTTTTTTTTAGAGTGCAAAAGATTTTCACGATAATGACGATGGGGATGAGATGGACTAAACAAGGGAACAGCCAAACGCAGGTGGAAGCTCTGGGCTCAGGGTCTACGCCGCCTGGCTTCAGCCCTTCCACACAACTACTGATCCTTAGTCAACCTTGGCAGGTCTGGCTCAGCTTAAAGGCAATGAAATGGCATGGAAACACACCTGATGCTCTCCACTTTATACAGTGACACAAAATACCTCCAGCGAAACACTGACTCCAGTGATAGTCATAAATAATCATATACATTAAAATAGTTTATCAGACTCAAATTACATGATAAAACCGCAGGAATGAAATACAGCAAAATGTGGAAAGATCATTGCAACCATGTTTCGTTAGTTTCTCATTATGGGAATAAGGTGACTCTCCCTCCTGTGGCGGGCTTCTTCCCCCTGCCCCTCTGAGTCTCTGCTGTGGTGACCTTGGCTGGAGGGTGAACTTACCCTAGCAGTGCTAGCATTAGAGCTGGGGAGGGGGGAGGCCCCGGGGCTAGGATCAGTAGGGTTTGCTGTCGTTCTTGGAACGCTTCAGCTGAACCTTCAGCCTCTTCATCCCGATCTGGAAACCGTTCATGGCCTGGATGGCGGCTTGTGCAGACACAGGATTGTCATAGCTGACGAACCCTGAGAGGCAAAGCAAACAAAGGCACGTGTCAAACATTCACGGCAACTCGACACCCAGAATTTGCACTCGTACGCTTATCTTTACTCCCAAGTTCCCCCACAAGGTGACTTCTGCTTTCCCCCAAACATCAGCCAACACTGATTGTATCTCTAACATTGTTCAGACAGATTGGATTAATTCACCTTTCTCTACAGCTTTTTACAAGACCAATCAACTGGAACAGTTTGAATACTTTGCGTCAGTGGTGATATTTGAGCAATGCATCTCAGATTCTAAAAAGAAAGCACATCCACGCTGTTTGGTGACATTTATTAAAACCTATCACTCAAACTGTTTTCACTAACAGTCTGTGGAAAGAAGTTTATTACAAATTCTTCATCCAGTCAAAGCCATAGGTAAATATATTATAAGAATATGAAACTAATACAGAAAGTATATTAATAAAACATTGTCTAAACTAATTGTACAATGGGTGATTTTCTTTGAAACAGGAATCCTAAACAATCAAAAAGTAAACTGGCCAACTTTTACAGAAGCATGACCGATCTATGCAAGTGACACTATGTCATACGGAGCAGTAACCACCGCAGGAAGTCTCCTCGACACCTCTGAAAAGGTCTTGGTCTTCAAATAAGAAGGTGAACCCTCAGGAGCTCAGCCTTCTGTAATGTTTTCTTCATCATAAAACCCCACCAAAAAAAAAACTGATCCATGATCCACACTGTGCATGCATCTCAGACAAAAAGCTAAAATCACTCGTGCTTTTATCAACAAACCAAGATATAGTTGTGTCATCATGGTGGATTATGTAATAAACTAACCCATCACAAAATAATGAAAAAAAAAACACCACCCCCAAAACAGTTACGACAATAGTCACTTATAAAAGTTGGAGTTACTTATAAGCGAGGCACTGAGTTGTTCGTGGAGTTTCTACTCACCAAAGCACTTGCTCAGATTGGTCTGTTTGTCAATGAAGACTTTGGCAGACACCATATTTCCAAAAGGCATGAACATCTGCAGGAGATCCTGGTCCCCAAACTCCTGGGGCAGGTGGTAGATAAACAGGTTGGCTCCCTCTGGACCTACTCCATTTGGTAAGAAAATCAGATACTCAAGTTAGACGCCCGCTCAGAGACACACCGCAGGTTGTGATCAAACTAAAAGCTAATCTCAATCTTTGCAGCACTTGTCCCTGGAACTACCCCTATTGAAACATGCCAGCATGCTGGTGCGTGTCGAGGATCTGCTCACCTTCCTTCTGGCTGCCTGCGAGGCTCTGCTGCAGGAGAGACTGGCTGTAGAGCGACGGCAGAGCGGAGGCTGTGTACTGCTGCATCCCTGAGTAGGCCTGAGTCAGAGCGTCCATGGAGCTGGCCGCTGACCCGTTGGCCATGGAGGCTCCCAAACCGCCATTCATGGCCCCCATACCTGTTGTGCAAACGTCTGATGTCATACACTCTCAAAACAGACACACTGCTTACACCAATAATGTGGAAACTGGTAACAAGTCTGTTGAACCCATTTTTAATTTATTTCTTTTTTTAAAGTCTTTTGGCTCATGTTCCCCTCCCTGGCAACCGTCCTGGGTTATTTCAGGAACAATTCAACTGGAGCTTCACCATACATAATGGAAGCCTTTAGAGTTTCCAGTGTGTCCGTGTTTGAAATATTAAAAGGTTGTACTTGCACATCCAGCACAAACTGAATAAACAGTAATGTTTTTGAGCTTCAGTGCTACGAAGGGCTCCAGTTACTTTATCGCAAAAACAAGTATCGTGTTCAGCCTATGTGCAGGTATCAGAATATCTTCTCACCACCGACGCTGCTGGTGAGAGCATTGAGGTTGTTGAGGCCCACCGAGGTCCCAGTGAGACCCTGCAGGGTGCCCAGAGACGCCAAGGTGTTCATGGCTGCACCGGCGCTGGACGCTGCAGTTGATCCTGCCGTTTAAAGACACAACGGACAAAGACACATGATGAATCACCTCCCGCGCTGTCGCTTTTAAAAAATCTGAGATGGTTGTTGCAAACTTAGGTCCTGGTGACACGGCAGAGAGCAAACACTTGTCTTCCAATGAGCACAGGTCATTAAAGCAGCCAGATGGGAAATTTAAGCAGAAGGAGCAAGTGTAAATTTACCAAGATTACAGCAAATCGGGGCTCTAATAAAATGTTATATGCAGATGATTAGCTTCCATAAAATAAATGAGACGGTCTCAGGACCGTTAAGCAAACAGTAAAACGAGGTAATGAATAAGTCCAGCTGCCGACTAGACAGGCTGTAAATTTTCAATGCTTCTTACTTTCCAACTAAAAGGGATTTTTACATTTCAACAATTCTAGGCTGACTAAGTCAAAAGATGCGTATGCAAGATAGAAATAAAGAAACTACGACCATGCCTCAGGGTTGGCTTTTGGGCTGGTGACAGAAAGCACACGATAAATAACGCATACATCTCTGATCCGTGTTTCATGTACCTGGACTGCCCAGAGCTCCCAGGGCTCCAGTGTTCGTGGTCAGGGCACTGGTCGAAGTCGGGCTGCTTGAACTTTGGGCTGCAGCCGCAGCCGCTGCCAATGTGGCCAAGTTCTGCAGCTGGAGCGGATTCACACCAGCTGTAAGTGACAAACACCCAAGAATGTGATCAAAAACCTCTACTTTAAATGAAGCAGGGAATAATCTGCAACCCAAAACAAACAATCCCACTTTAGGTTTTGCTACAATGTTTTGATTGGAAATTCATGTCCCATTGTATTAAATCTTGCTGGTCGGTCATATCACCTGTTAAATTACTCCAGTCACCGTAAAACACAAAGGTTAATAGTAGAACTCAGTTGGTTTCAAAATTGTATTCCAGTAATTGGTCAATAGTGATTTAAGACACCCCGACTTCAATTACAGCATGGAACATGTTTCCCTAATACTGGCTTTCAATTTGACCCCGCCATGAAGATGTGTTATTTGTCTTGCAGCCGCCTGCGTGGGTCGGGAAGAGCAGCACTGATTATTAATGTGCCACTGATCTGAGAGTGTAATGTGACTGCTCAGAACCATGTGGGCGTGGAGACGACACCAAGTCACAGGGTTGTGGACATGAAAAGTGTAGCCTGTTCATTTACACGCCGGGGGCTTCAAACATGGGAGAGGATGAACTCACCTCCTAGCCTCTGAATTCCATTGAAACTGCCTTGGTTATTGGTTGATGTGGCCTGCTGCAGCAACTGTTGACACAACAGAAAGAAAAAATAAACTAACCAGGGAACAATCAACAAAGTGGACTGGCCCATCATGAGTTCAAACAAACCAGCTTCACTCAGGGAAGTCAAGGCTTTGGCCTTCGTTTTCGCAACAAGAAACCCAATACTGCTCAGCTGTTCATGTTTTAAGTCACATGTTTGGCTCTGACTTAGAGACAGCACATGCAAGTCACATGTTTCAGAAGGACTAGGAGGGTGCCCACTGTTTATAGCATCAAGACATTCTAACTCAATCTTGGTATATACGTAATGTTTGTGCATTTGTAAGATTGATACAAAGAAAGTGAAGCCCAACACATTGGATACATGGTTTAAAACATGACCGCTATGACTGACAGAAATAGGAAGTCACGCTTTATCAAGTGAGGAGAAAAGGGAAAGTGCAAACATATTGCTAAAGAAAAACATTACTTCTCAACATGAAATTGTATTTTTTTTTCCTTCACAATTTTAATACTTTGAGCATTCCAAAAGAAAGAGCTTCTTCGAACACTTGATGTGATGAGACTTCAGCGTAGCTCATGAATTGTACACTTACAGCAAGATACTGCGGTGTCAGGTTCCCCAGTCCAGCCAAGTTTCCCCAGGTGGAGGCGCTGTTGAGCTGCTGAATCTGCTGCATGAGCTGCTGCTGCAGGCGTCGCTGCTCTTTATCTCTCTGTGTGTCGGCAAACTTTACCACCAGAGGTGAGGAACAGCCCTGAAGCAGTAAGGAAGTACAAGAAGTTAGACCGGTTCAAGAGCACAGGAGAGGTACAACTGCTTCTTTACCGATACAAGGACACAGTCGCTGCAGAGACCCTTTCTTTAAAAGGAGGAGGGAGATTTCTCTATGTCTCAAGACAGTTGTATGCCTGCTGCATTCATATCAAAGCTAACACACAGAGGACATCTGCCATGCATAGCTTAGCCAGGCCACATTCCAAAAGGGGGCACAGGACGATGCTGCAGACTGTGAATCATTTGAGCACTCTGCAGACTGAACAGAGTCCACAGATAAGCAGACAACAGATGGACACAACATTAAAAAACAAAACAAAACAAAAAAAAACACACACACACTCAAACGAGGATGTCAGCAGACATTAAGAAAAATGCACTACAGTACACAGTCTCGCAAACAGACAAGTCACATATTGTTCAGACGGACGCATGGACGAGGCATGCGGTGCTAAAAGTATTCTGAGAGTAGAGAGCGAGACAGGGACCAGGCTGGAGGGGGGAAATGGCTTCTGAGCCAGCCGCACCTCCAACGGCAGCTGAAAATCGGGGAGGAGATGATATGGAGAGGGGAGAAATAGGTGGCGCCACCACTGGGGCCCTCATTTGATCTAGTAGGAGGAGTGTTATGTTTGGTTGGACTCCTAATTAGACTTGGTCTGATGCTTCACTGGGGAGCCTCTGACCCGCTCGCTGTCAAATTACTGCTGCTCTACTTCCACAAAGAATCCACTGGCTGGTTATATGATAAGGCGGACCCAGTTTTTGAAGAAATGCAATTGAGTGGCTGCTCCAGTCTGAGTTGATTTCTTGTTAACCTAAATTTACTGGGGTGGGCGGTTTTCCTTGCGCTCCATATTGTAGTCTGATAATCACAAAAAAAAATAAAACCACAAAAAAAAAAAGGCAAAGCCCGAGAACGTAGTTTAACGAGAGTAAATGAGATATAGTCTACACCCAAATGAAAGATGACAACTTTCATGGTGTCTTGTTAGTTCTGAATTCAGCTGCTAGGTAGAAAATCTTTGTTTCAACTTTTATTCAATTAATTTGCAGACCGCATCGTAATTTTTAATTAGCAAGAGTGTTTTTTGGAAATGACTCATGCTCTGTGATGAATGGACGCCATCTGCTAGAACAAGTTCATCTTTCCAACACAAGGGGGCAGCAAAATGTATGAGGGGGAAGGGGAAATGAGAGATAGGTGCTAAGGGGTACAGTACCTCCATAGTTTGAGAGTGATGCATGGTTTTGATTGCATTCTGTGCCATTGACCTGGTAGCAAATGTGACAAACGCACAGCCTGTAGGGGGGGAACAATAGGAAAGGGGGGAGGAGGGAGGGAGGGACAAAGAAGAAACAAAACAAGACAAAAGGTTTGGACAACTCGTTATGAACCCCAAAAAAAGACATTACAGTACAAAGAATGGCAACTCCCAAGCACACAGAAACCACCCTCACTGGTTAGCACATGGAGAAAGAACACAACAAGAAAAACAGTAACACATGTCACATGAGCACAGTGATCGACGGATTCAATTGCCACCAAGTGAGGCTCGGCTATGTGGTATCATGGTGAGACAGTCAACATGATTATATACACACAATATGCACACAAAATACACACTGAAAGGCTTTGATTCACTAAAATATTTAAGGCCAGCAAACATCAAAGGCTAGAAAAGCCCATTCCTAATGACTGTTACATTACGTTCATTGCATACATGTACAATGGGGGGGTAGAAAAAGTAGGACGTGTCTTCGCTGTGCGGTTTTTACATTTTGCATACACGCCGAGCCCCGATCGGAGGCTTTCTGCAGCAGAGAGCTATGTAGGAGACGCAACGACAGGCTAATTCCAGCCTTTGTAGAGTGTGATGAAGGAGGTGGGAAAGGAGGAGCTGAGCCGCCTGCCAGCTGAGCCTACGAACACCAGCAGCCAGCGGTTGCCAAGGCGACGGGCCATTGTATCGGACAGCGAGTGCAGTGCCCCTTCACTGCGAGATGTGGAGGCTGAGTGTCACAGTGATGGGGAGGGGGGGGCAGACTATGGGGATGGAAGGGGTGCCACTGGAGGTGAATAGCACTTGATTTGGAGGTGGAGGGGTTGGAATGAATAAGTGGGGGGATGTATAAATACTTGATGAGAATATGTACTCAGCTGAGCTGAAGTTGGCGATTGTGAGGCTGAGAACGCTTCGACTACATGCTGAACGCTCTCCTACCTCTGCTCTGGCCATCTGGTCCCCGGAGAATCCGACACTCCTCGATCTGTCCGAAGGACGAGAACATCATTCTGATCTCGTTCTCGCCGTATTTCTTGGAAACCATCCCGATAAAGAGTTTTCTGTCTTCCACCGCTGAAGGGGAACAAAAAGAACAGCCATTGAGTTTATAGAAAACAATAATGGACCTATGAAAGCGGCAGATTCTTCAGGCGCTAAATCTTGCACCTCTTTTTTTTGTTGCAGCTCTTCCTCACGCCGCCACATTTCCTGCCTCTCGCTCAAATTGCCAGCCTCTTGAAAATATCTCTCCAACTTTTTGTGTCTACTTCTTTGAACATATCATACATTTGCATTCTCCTCGACATGTTATGTACCGGTGCTACTCAACATCTTTTATGACATTGTACTATAAAGAGATTTGGTAGACGTTAAGGTGTACTAAGCTGCATTTTGGATTCAGACAATTCTACACACACCCTTAAAAAAAAAAAAAAAAAATTCACTCCTTCCTGTTGGCCAGGACGACTTTTTCCTGTAAATTTTTTCCTGCAACAACACCATGTCTCGATTCTGTCCGTTAGCTGCCGTCACTGATCATTTCAAGTGAATGCACTTACCAGTTGTTTTCTCACTGTCTGCAGGTTTCATCTGGATAGGATGATGCATCTGGGGAAAAATAAGATGTGGATAGGAAAGTGGTTAATAGTGCATCAATCACTCCTCTAAACTATGCAGGTGCTTGTCCTCGTTATCTCTCATCACAATGGTGTCATATCTTGGCACCGCACACATTCCTGCCCACTGCTTGTTTGGTTTTAAGAGCATCATCACTCACTGCTCAGATTCAGGAGGAAGTGTCTGCGGGCTGCTGGTAGGGATCAAATTCTCCACTATCCAATTTCACTGCTCGTGTTGACTTGTAATTGAACTTATCGATTCTTCCTGTCAACATCCCTCGTCTGCTTTAGAACAATTTCCGAGAGATGGTTGACAGGCAAGCTGTTTTGTTATTGCTTTCAAATCCATGCCGATTTTTTTTTTTGTATTATACTCCTTTTACACAATTGTATTACACAGGGAACAAGGTGTGGCAAATCTGAGCAGTGAAAAAAAAAAAAAAAAAAATCGTATCTGTGAACATGAGGCTCGTTTTCGAGCTGTGAAAAATTGGAAGCACCACGACTGCTGACGGATTGGTCACTTCTTGCCATTTAATGACTCGTTTGTCAAAGGATACTATGAAAAGTTATGAAAATATATCTATGGCACGTTCGCAGGCCACGTGATGTGAAAAAAGAAAAAAGAAAATCTTGCATGAGGATGCCTGAGCAGGTTGTACTTATGAAAAGTGGTGGGTTTGTTTGTGACAAGCACTAAAGAGAAGCAGACAGATGGCCCGCTCAGTATGGGGACTGGCGAGCGTCACTGACCAAGGAGAGAGAGGCACAGAAGGGAGAGAAAACAGAAACTGGGAAAACAAGCTTTTCCACTGTCTTGCAAACCAAACTCAGTCACCTGCAGTCACTGCCAGTAACAGTAGGACCCGGGACTCAGATTTGAGAGCTGAGCTGGTAGACCACACTGTATTTGAAATGTCTGGCTGATTGATAGTGTACCAGTGAAGAGCGCTTGAGCCGTATACTCCGCCTGCTGGACTCATTTATCAAGGCGGCTCAATATTTACCTGTAACCTCACTGACAGCAGCTCTTTTTCGAAGAGACTGGGCTATTGATTTAATTGATGAGCGGAGTTGTTTGCTATGGATTTAATTGATTGGAAGGAGTACTTTAGAACAATATATTGTAGAGACAGATTTGTAGAGGTTTACCAACCTGTTGCACTTATTCCAGTTGACTGGGCTTTAATCTCACTAAATAAATCAGGTGAAGCATCAAGAGAACATGCTCCATTGTTTAAAAAAAACAAAACAAACTCCTCTCCACTTCCATATTCAAACTTTGGGAAATAAAACCGTACACGTGTGTTAATGATTCATGACGACAAGCATTTGATCATTTGCTCAAGCCTGTGGCGATGGGGTCTTGCACCTCAGTAGATAACCTCCTGCCTCATCAGGCACACTTTACCCGATACCTCAGTGTGTTGGGTCATCTTATCAATTCAGTGAGCCGAGGTTCAGGGGCAGCCCTCTGTGTAGTGTCAGCGATAGCGGGGGCAGAAACATTTCTCTGGCCAGACAGGCGTTCAGCGGACCGAGAGCTCATTATCGGCCGGCGTACAGCTCACAGTCCGCACTAGGGATGTAGAGGGGCTCAAGCAGCTAAAAGCAGTCCATGCTGTGCTTACTCACCCCACTTAAGGTCTTTATGTTGTGCAGTGCATTCTGGGCCTCCAGTGCAGCTTTTCTTGTATAAAAAGTTACAAAACAGCATCCTGCAGAGAGAAAAACGGAGACAAACAATGGGAGGAGAGGATGAGACAAAGACTGCATGAAAATATAGCGCACACAGACGGTAAATGTGACAGCAATACTGCAGAGGAGGAAAGACGCTAAACGGATGGAAGTATATTCTCTGCATATCACATGTTGTGAACATGTGACAGGATATTCTTAGCACCAACTGTTAGATGGTGTACACAACCATGCATGAGTTTGTAGGGACACAGGAGCAACAAGATAGTTGAAAGCTGTGACACAGACCCCGGGAGGACCACTGGGTTAGGTCTGAATCAGGAGGCAATGATGCACTGCCGGCAGGTCCACGCTGCTCAGGCAAGCTGGGACACGGCATCAGTAGATTGGACTGAGCATTACCGTATTACATAAGAATTCAATCCTAAACATATACAGGCACATATGAAGCGCGAAAGCAGCACAAAGAGACAAGTAGGAGCACGACTGGGAGCAAAGAATAAGAATCAAGGGAGAAGAGCGGTGGTGGGGGAAGGGGATGAAGAAAAGAACAGGGAGGGAGGGGGAAAAAAAGGCTCTCATCCTTCCGTCCCAGCAGACCGCCAGTGGCGTTCCAGCCTGTCAGTTTCACTGGGCTGGGGAAGTGGAGCACTGCAGCGTCTCTGACCTACATAGTGTGTATTATGCTGTTACTGGAGCTCCCAGGCCGCGGGGAGGGCCACTGAACTCTAATATGCATCAAGCTGCACTCTTCTCTCCCACAACCAGCTGAGCGCTCCCTTTCTCTGCTGTTTAGCCCGGTCTCTGATTTACTGGTGCTAAATAAACCTTCTCGAGAGGCGTGATCGGCATCAGATGATTTTTTCATGACCTGCAGTCGACGCGACCTAAAAAAAAAAAAACCTGCTGTAAATCTGATAGCTCCTCAACAGAGCTGTGGCAAAGTAAACAACCCAAATTGAAGTGGGATTACAGCAATTTCAACGCACAAATCAAACTAAAGCGGGATTGATGACATAAGAATAGCATGCAAGGTGTATTATGTGGCACATAAATAAACAAAGCCAGATATCACCATGCTGCGGTGCTCTGATAAATCAGCAACCACTTCTTCCAATAGAAGTACGACTACTGGGAAAATAGGGACTACAGAAAAATTGATGGGCGTCAACTGTAACAAATTCCACTTGCATGCGCTGGGTAAGCCAGAGATGGCTGTGATCAGAGCAGATTATCTATTAGAATACATTACCATAGCATTAACATGTCAATAGGCCATCACAGCTGAAACTCCACAGAGAACAGAGGTGGGGCTCTGTTAAAAAAAAAAGGGGGCTTTGAACTCTGTAGCCTTTCAAATGGAGCACAGTGTCATGAGTGTATCTATAAACACACATACACTGCATAAACACAACAAGGGGTGGGGTGACTCATATCTCAATTATTAGATGTTCACACACGTTAAGTGTCTGAGTATTTCGAAAAACGCTATACAAATAAACTGTATTATTATAAATCATGTTATATTAAACATACTGAAGACTTTCTAAACAGAGGCATGACAAAGGAATAGATATTTTTTGTGATATTACAAAAGTAAATTTATACTTTTTGTGATATATCGATGGGCAAATAGCTTGTGTGGACCTATAAAAACATATTACTAAAAAAACCAATTCCAAAAAGATCATAAACATGTCAGTGGCATTATCAGCCAAACTTGAGCTTGTAAAATTGAAGACAGCCCTTATTTATTAAGCTCCAGTTTGTCAGGACGCACCTTTCTCCACTAACACTTTGACAGACTCGACCAGCAGAACGGCAGCTGAGAACGTTTTACACGACTTGAAAAGCTACTAGCAGTGGCTGACCAGACACCTTCACCAACAGCTACATCCTGCTGGGGCTCTCTGGGATTAGAAACTACTGGTCTCGTTAAGACCAGCATCAAGCGTAGTCCCACCACATCCAAAGCACAAAGAAGATTAATATTTCCTGCCACAGTGACTCACCTAACCGTGGAGGCTATTGAAAGCTAGGCGACCCAGGACACTTCTATTAGGGATACTGTTGTTACTTTATTCACCTGCAGTTAGTTACGGGAGACTGAGCACTTCCAGTGGCACTTTGCAGCTCTCTGCAGACAGCGGGCTTCCACTTCGCCGTCTTCTCTAATTGCAGTCTAAACTGAATCGCTCAACTCAAGCACCATTTCTAAGGTGAGCGCATCGATGGATGCCTTAATGGAAAATTGCAGTCAAGTAACACTGCTCTCACACAATGCTGTTTTTAAATCACGAAGGCAAAGCAAAAAGGTTGAAATTGTTTTTATAATACAGTGTTCTGAAAAAGGCGTTATTTAAACCTTGAAACAAAAGACGACTGATTCTTTTATCTGTGAGCACAAACGCAGCTGCACTGCATTTGGAGACAACAATGTTATGCCTCGCCGTAGGGAAGGGTGAAATGTGATGAGCAATAAATGCTTGACCACTCAAACCAGGACAACACAGGCAGCAAACGAGGACTCAAAAATCTTTCTGTACTTTCCACCAAATCAACAGTCACCGTACTCCTGGCACCAAAATTAATTGTGAAAATTTAAATGCATATCATATGAAAGCAAAACAATAATGTTCAGTGCCAGTTTGTCAGAGATGCATTACCCAACAGTGAATGATGCATCTATTTGTGTATCGAGTCACATTTAAACATAAGCTGCTAAAAGGAGCCATACCTTTGCTCTGAGGAGGGTTCTGGTTGCGGTCACGGAGGATGTTGATCTGGTGCACAGCTCCAAAGGGCTCAAATAGTTCTTTTAGTTCCGTTTCTGACCAGGAGCGTGGAATCTGTCCCACGAACATCTTGATGGAGTCGGGGTCCGGCTGGTCCAGGTGCTCCAGCGACCCGTTCATCTTGCTGCCGTTTCCGTTGCTGGAAAGAAAATAAAAACTCAGATTAGACAACGATGTTACAATGATGGTCGTGCCAGTGTGTAGCCAACATTAGTGAATTTAATATCTGAAGTTTTAATTCCATCCACAAAACAGCACTACATTAACTCATGTTCATATCACAGCATCCAGTTCCTTTAAGCTATTGATTCCATGTGATACCAACTGTGAAGTCATGTGCAAAGCCTCAAGCAAGTGGTTTGCTTCAACAGGATAATCTTCCTTTCAACTGATTTGAGTGCAAAACATTGCTGCAACAAGTAGTTCAGACAGATTATTATCTTTTTTTTTTTTTTTAAACAGGGTAAATGATGAATGCCTGTGTTAAGGAGTGAAATTAAACTTCTAGAAACAATTCATGAAACATGGAGTATAAATTGTATTCAGTTTTTTGATTACATAATAAATCCACACATTTCAAGAAGGTGGGCCTTTCTGCCATACGTAGTTTCATTCTGATGTTAAAGTTCTTTGATATGTTGACCAGATAGGAAGTAACCATTTTAACATTTAAGAATGGCAAACGAGTTGAAAGCTCTACATTATAAGAAGTGAAGGACAGCACAGAACACAATGATTACTTGATTAAGAAAGCACTGACAAGATTTATTTGCCATGTGCTCGTCTGTCTGATTAGACTACACGCGATTGGTCAGAAGGTGTTGTCTCTTCAATGTCAATATAAATAAAACATACTCCCAAAAAACACTCTTTACAATGACGAGGGGACGTCTCTGAATTCAAACATGGTGCTGAGCCGTCATTTGAGTAGTCCGACTGAGTAGAGTCTAATAGAGATAAATGGAACACTGAAAGGTGCCAGTTTGTTCGGAGGAAAGCCTCTGGGACGGAGAATCGATACCCACCAGTGTACCTGTGACGAGAGCACCTTTGTCTCACTCGCTCACACAAATCAACCACACAAACATTTCCTGACAGGAACAAGAGTGCTGGGAACCAAGCGTGAGGCGGAGCAACACACAGTCACCGCTACCGAGGCAGAGAAATCACGCTACATGTACAACGACTCCTGATAACAGTCGGTGTGGTGCAAATGATGTTAGTCTGGAACAGATCCGAGTCTCATTAATGCTTCAGAAAATTGTTTTCAAACACGGACCTTTGGACACGAGTCATCCATCTCTTGCAAATTGAGCCAAGGCGTTCTGCAGAAACACCAAACTTAAATGACATGCTAACAAATCACGCTTCAGTTCTTCTGAATTCCAACTCCACACCCCGGAGGATTTCAATGCTCTCCAACGATGACAGACCAAAAAAAAAAAAAAAAAGAAAAGTAAAAAGTACCAATGAAACAAAAGCTTTGCCCGTCCAAAATGTTTAAAAACAAAAAGGGGGGGTTGTGCCCCCCTCCCACGAGCTTGTAACAGCTACACAAAAACAGCACTGCGGAGCTGGAAACATCCGAGGATGGCTGGTTAGCAGGCAGAGATTTTGCAGTGCGTCTCCTCCGCAAGGCGCTTTGGCGATGGTACAGAGAGTAACCTACAGCCTCTTCACCACAGCAGGGGAACAATCACATATTGTTCCCCTCATGCTGGAGAAGCTATTCACCGTTCCACTGCAGCACAATGGGCCGAGTCAGTGAGATGCTTTGGAACACGTCGAAGGCCACGTCTGCTAAGGCCACTGCGCTGATGTGTGACACCATTTATCCAGTTTCACCAATGGCACTCCTGATGCCATTTTGCTGGAGGGCCTTTTGATCAAATTTTACTCGAGCCGAGAAAACCTGACTTGAAAACCGGGATTTCGGTCGGAGCATTCAAATTCATGAAGGCTTCCATTGACACGGCGTCTCCTTTACATTCATTAAACTCCCAATGCCACCGCAGCTGTGCATCTTCAGCTTGAGACTGTTAAGCTGTGTAACCGCAGTAGTGTTCGGCGGCGCTGCCCACCCACACCATTTTATTACTGCAGAAACATCTACAAGCCGTTCATCTATATAGCTCAAATGCAAAAGCAAATAATATTCTAGATGTTTTCAGTGTGTTTTCTCAAATATTTAACAAACTCAAGATCGGTTTGCATCCTGAGGCGTATAAAGAGCAGTAAACAGATGAATATTCAATTGAGGTCCGCAGCTAAAACTGCAGATCCAAACAAATAAAGTTCAGAGAGCTTTCAAATGTAAAAGCCTTCAACATAATTAAAAAGGATTGCTCCCTTATAAACAAGTTACAATAATATGATTTTACCATTCACATCTCAGGGTATTTTAAGTAATATTTATAAAAAAATATGAGTAATGCTGAGCTGCTACGTTGCCTAATTTCATACAAAGCAGATCTGCTGGTGAAGACCTTGAGCACACAGTTTCCACAGAATTTCTTGAGGACAAATGAGTCTCAATGACGACCATTCACTGTGGGCTCAGTGAGGTCAGACAAACTGACACAGAGTTAAGTCACATCACCACTGGGACTAGTGAAATGGGTTTCTTTTCTCAACCGGCGAGTACCGCGATTCAGACTGACATGGGAAATTTGAAGATGGACAGTTTTAAAATGACAGCTTAACCAATACTACATGACTAGGTAAACAAATGGGGCGTGGATGAGAAATTATTTTTCCTGCGTGAAAGTAATTACTGCCAAACACATTTTTCTTTTTAAAGCCAATATTGGTTAAAGAATTGTTTTTCTACTGATATGTGACAACTTCGAAAAAACAGCAAATATCAGGTGCTTCATAACCCTACATACACACAGGCATAAATTACTTCTCCTCTCACTGATTGCATTATTCGGCTGTAAATTCGATTAAATGCTGTATAAAGAGACCAGGCAAGATGTTGTTGATAAAAATAAAACAAAAAAACGAATAATTTATTCTGACAGTAATGCTGGGCCGTGGTCCCCGGACCGCTTGCTAGTGTGCTCTCAGACAGCAGTAATGAAGTCTTTAGCTGAGCCCTGCGATGAGGCAGCTCGTCTCTCTCCAAGACGCCCCATAGCAGCTGACGAGTCAGCCAAAGCCACGACAGTTGCACGCTCACTGCTGCGTCTCCCCATAAAAACAGGTGATTTATCTGAACCATGTGGCTGTCCCGTTGGTGAGCTCTGACCGCGCAAGTATGCCAGCGACACCTCTGCTGTGCCCGTAATAGAAGGAAGGCCAATTTGCCTGGTTATGGACATGATTTTGAAAGCTCAGCGTTGTACGCTTGGGATATTGCTCATCCTGAAACCACCAGGGGGCACAGCAACAACACATGTCCCATGATTATGTACAGATTTTTCACCACTGTGATAGAAAGCAACCCTACTGCTCTGTATTGTCGGAACATTTTCTACATTGAAAACAAAGCACCCAATCTTAAAAATACCAGCAATTGGTTAAAAATATACAGACTGTAACAATGTCAATTAAACTTGTGTTAATTAAATTATTGATCAGACAAATCTTGTTCAGGCAATTTTACAAACACTGATGAGTCTCCTCTTGTTTTGAGTAATAGCCAAAAACAGCCCAAGGCAAAGGATCAAGTTTTACAATCTGCAACCCGCTGCTGAAATGCTTCACTGGAGAAGAAAAAAGTCAAGGTTCACATGCACACACGTAATGCTTCAGCTAAAAGAGGAAAATCAGTTGAGTGAAACAGCTGTTTGCTAGTATTACCCCCAAAAAAACAAACATGAATTTGCTTTTTCTTTCAGGAAACCAATGGCTCTATAAGCTGATGAGACTCAGAATGCCTAATGCTGTGGTAATATCTCCCAACAGCTGTCAAGTGGAACATAAAGGCTTTCTCTTCTTGCTCCATCTAGAGTCTCTGTTGCTGCAAAACCATCCAATATTCTTTGATAGGTTATTCAAGGCTGCACAAGCTGGAAATAAACATATCCGCCTGAAAGGCTTGAAGTTCCACCTTGTAAACTGGCCACAGAAAAGAGGAGCAGTTTTTACAAACAGAGTGCTGTAGGACCCTCAAACAAGAATTGATCCGACTGAAGGTTTTAGAAAAACAACTGAGAAATACAACCGACTGTCGTTTCAGGCAGAAAAGGCAGCACAATGCGAGTTCTTTTATTTCCATACTGAACGAATGGTCTAACGAATCGGAGCACTGAAAAATGACAACATTCTCTTCATGATATCGAGTTTGATTTGGTTCAAAATGGACCCATTTCTGTTGCATTTCCTCTGATCAAGACAGACATGTTCAATCAGCCTCTGAATAGGCGGCATGTTAACAGACGGCCGGCATCTGATGACAAGGCCTGCTCCATTAGCTACATAATCAGAGCGAGTGTCCCTGGCGGTTACGGATGACGTTACTGAAGTAATGCTGGTGTGAACCGACACCTAACTGGATCGAGTTGGCTCGCACCTTTTTGGCAGTGAGAGCTGGAGCACTAATTCAAAACTTCAGGTGGGACCTCGCATCATTTCAAATAATGAGGTTAACAGCTGGCTAAAAGCATCATTCACACTTGATTACTTTAACTGGAAGTGCTTTACTGTCCAGACACATTCGTTCATCACCATAATCTGTGATAGTTTGTTGTGGTTAGAAATGGGCGGTAGTCCAGGGGCCGTCCACACGAGGCCACCGTTTTAGGAGCCCAAAGATTATCTTTTTTGAACACTGGTTCCAGAGTGGGAAAATTCTGAAACGCCGGCTCGGCGCGTCTGAGATGACAACCCCCACCGTCCGCGCTGTCACCCAATAACAACGGACGTGCTCCCGAAGCTACTGAGGCTAGCCGGAGGAGGAGCAGGGCCATAGACCTCTATAACTTAGAATTACATAGAAGACTATGAGCAGGAGTCTACCTCAAAATTTCTATGTGCTTCGCGTCTTCTTCCGCATTTTTGGTGTATATGGCGAGTCACAGCACCCCTAAAGTCCTGGCATATGTACTACATGCCCTGGAGCCTCGTGTTAAGCCGTGTTCATAGTGACGTGTGGACGGAATTTTGTTTTGAAAACGCCAGGGAGAAAAAAAGATAGTTTTTCCTCGTGTGGATGGGCCGTTAGTGTTTGCTTTTGGGTAATGTCTACAAATAGTATAGCAGAAGTCACCTGTGATTATTAATTTTTAACCAGTGTGTTTCGAGAACACTGCTTATGTCAAAGACACTACTTGAGGAAGCTTTGAATACTACAAAGAATGACAGCAAAATATAATGTGTAATCTAGTAATCTCACTTCATTGTATCACCATTAAAATCTACCTCACAATAGGAGGCCTGAAGTCAGAAACCGAACCACAAAAAAGTAGGAAAAACAGCCGAGAAACATCTCAAATGCTGGGGGGGGTGCAGGTGTTGACGTCATACACTTAATTTTATTGCAAGTCATGTTACAACACTGTTGTGTATTGCATGATTAATCAATAACCTGCAGCCCTGCTGCAAAACAAAATATAGTCAATGTGTTCTTTTACAAGACGGTTGACCATATACTGGATACATTATCAATATCTTGACACAAACTACAGATACTTTCTGCTCCATAACTGAAGACATTCAAGAGAACATTTTTATCTCAAACTCAAAAATATTACAACTGCATGTGACACGCCCCACTTAAGAAAAGTGTTCTTTTCCACACAGCTGACTCCACTTCATGTTCACTGTGGACACAACACATACTGAGACAGCCACTGTCATTTATAGCACCCTATTAGGTGCTAGAAACTCCTAAATAAACTGTGCTGAAAAAAATCATTTGCATTTTTTTGTGGCTTATTTTAAGTCATTAAATGTGCTATTAGAAGACAGGAAAAACACCAGAGACCGTTATTGACAGTTCGATAGTCACAAAATTTGGTCTTGTGCAATTATGCTCCACATACTCTGTTTGCAAAGCTTGTGAGAGACTTTGCTCAACCTTCAGTCACACAGCCACAGTACAGGTAAAAGCCCATTAATAGGACTGGCGTTAGTGGTAGTTCCATGCCTGGCAAGCAGAGAAAGCTTAGAAACAGGTGACAGACAGCCCAGATCGGTACCATCCTTCCTTTTGGCTTTCAACATCTGGCTGCATGGCACTCCTGCATCGCCACCATCGCTGCTGCCACCACCTTCAGCAGAGAGAGAACAGAACAGCTGGGCCGTGCAGCCCCTGGACCCAGATCAACAGCTTCCTGGCCACAACAAAAGGCACCACTGCAACACTTAGCTTACTGACATAGCAACGTGGTGGTGTTGGCTGCCAAAGGATCACACTTAAGCCTTGATAGTCACTCAAACTGTCAACAATCAGAGGGATAAATCAATCAAACGCCATTCTGATGTGATCTAGTTAATATCTAACTACAATTAACATCCCAGAAATTTAAAATATAAACTTCGGCCCAACATGGAAACCAAATTAACAGACAAATGTATTTTTCTCTCTCATTGCTTATAAGACATTAGAGCAAATCCTCATATTCCAAGCTTGATTGAGGTCAGAATTATATATTAGTCAAAATGTAGTTTATATACATGTCTGAGTTATGAAGAAAAAATATATCAAAAAGAGAGCAATGTCTGTCAGGACCAAAGTCTATAATACTGTGGCTTTTCTGTAAGACCATGAAAAACAGGACTGTCGTGCTGAAAGAGCAAACAGTCACATTTTAAACAGACTTGTGATCGCAGGCTGTAGTTTGGGAATGTTTTTGTCGAGGGGGATTATCTGCCACGAGTTACACGTGAACCTTTACACACAAGAGCGTCTCTCCCCCTGGTGTTTACATGTCCTGTCACAAGATTCCCATTAGAGTCTCAATAATGTAGCAAACCACGTGTTTTGGGTGGTTCAGTAAGCAACTCTTCCTCCAACATGGACGGGGAGCAGCGATGGCTGCGAGCTAGCCGAGCTAGCAGTTAGCAGGGACGGGGTGGGACTCAATGGGAGTGCGCCATCGGAGCCGATAGCGCCGTGTGCTGCCTACGAGCCAGGCTCGCTTCGTATTATTGAACCAAACCCCACCTATATCGGGTTACCGACGACATCAATTATTCACCAACTTTAGCCAAACTTGTCGGGCACTTCCCTTTAAAACAGAACGTGACTGTCCGACGCCTGCCGCTTCGATTGAACACACTTCCGAGAAAACTTGTTTCAGCTGTGACCAACTACCTAGCGCAGCGAAGCGCAAAGCCCCGGTGGATTTGAGGGGATTGGGAAAACATAAAACACACAGAGAGATCGTTTTTAAAACGCGGATATGTGTCAGATATATTTGTCTTTATTTTGCGTAGATAGCGAAACGCGTGATCTCCGGAAGCACATGTAGCGCGCGCGCGTACCATCGCCAGCTAAATGCGTTTCCACGTCGTTACAAGACTGAAAACTTGCGTGCTATTTAATGCAGCCGTCGTATCGCGTCGCTACAGTCTTTATTATCGGAGTTAAACTCAACTTTCTACCCCGGGCCGCCGCAGCGTCGCCGCTGTTCGCACGGTTAGCAACATTAGCATCGGCCGTGAAGCTATCGCGAGCTAACTCCCAACTCAACTGTGTTGCTCGTTACACACATACACACACACAAAAAAAAAAACCCAACACGTCCGTCACTATCGAGCGTAAAACAAGCCGCAAACCCGACTGTTGAACTACTTACAGCGAGTCGCTCGAAGTCAATAACCGACTTTCGGAAAGAGGGTGGAAATCCAGGTCGTACGTCGAAGTCATGCTCAAAACAACAATGAAAGAAGCGACGTCCGTCCGCTCCGCTCGGCTTCACTCCGCAAGAGGCTCAACTCCTGCGAGACGACGAGGAGACGAAGTGGAGCAGGTGCAGGGAGGGGGCGTCTTCTTCAAAACTGCATGAGAGAGAGAGAGAGAAGGGGGGGAAGAGAGGGCGACGGTATCCGCCTTATTTCTGCCGTCTTATTTCTCCCTCGTCCCCGAATGAAGTAAATCGAGGGAAGCCGCTGTCGGTGCACGGCGAGCTGCAGCAAACCAGAGGCGTGGCCTGCTCGACAAAAGCAACACGAAACACGCCGCTGCCATGTAAAAACCACTGTAATGTCCCCACTGGGACCGCACGTGGTGCTCTATGGAGACTTGACTGACCTATTTGTACTTTATAGTCTCTTTAACTGGCGAAGTATCATCATTATATCCACATTATGACAGACATTTTGCAGCCATTTAACAGGAGGAAGAAGGGGAGGAAAAATGGCAGTTGCTATCTGCCCCTATTGAGAGAAGCAATCAGTCCATACATGTGTTGAAGATGTAATGAATCCTATTAAAGAGCCATTTAAAATGTTTAAAAATAGTATTCAGGTCATGGCCATCAAACATACTAATGCTGGTCCCAAGTCCATATATTTCTCCACAGAACTTTAAATGAGGTCTTTTAAAAAATGTATCATTTGACAGGCAACTATTTCAAGTTTGTTTACTGCAGGAGTGCCAAGTCTGTTTAGTTCAGTGTAATTTCAACAGTAAAAAGACCATATAATAATCATTAAAACTATTTATCTATCTATTTAACTCTATCTATCTATCCATCCATACATCCATACATCCATACATCCATACAGCCATATATCATCAATACATCTATTCGTCTCAAATTTAATTGAATATAATTACAAAAGCTGGAAAACTTCACATTTACAAAGCAGTACAATAATGCAGAATTAGGTGAAATTGAAAAAAATAAAAACAAACACTTGCTGCTCCGCAAAAATGGAACGTATGACTCAATATTGTCCCATTTTAAGGTTTTGAAATATGCAAAAAGATTTCCAATCCTTTCTTTCTGCAACAGCCTTTCTTGTTTGTAAGTAAACCATAAACAATATTTACTTTTATTAAAAATATAAAGTTGCTTTATTTGTGATTATTTTTCTTTTTGCAAGACCATCCTGTGGGCCATATTGGACCCTCTGGCAGGCCACTTTTTGCTGTACGTCTGAAAGCCCTGATTCAATGCTTCATATTGCAAACACTTCCAGTAGAGAGAGTGAGTTGGCCTGAAATTTTGTTTCGTCTTGCCTTTGCCTGGGGTCAGAGGTCATATTTTCTTTTTGTACTGGGCTGTTGTTTTCCTGGGGGAGGGGGAGTCTGTGTTCCTTTGTTGTGTTGGACTTGCAGGGCGAGGCCTCTACACATGAGGGAAAGGTGGTGGTGGTAGTGGAAGCTGTTGTGAAGTACCGTTTGCCAGAGCAGAGAGACAGGAGGAGGCTGGCCTAATTAACAAACCATTCATTTATTCCTCCAGCAGCTGCACAATCCAAAAATATTATTCATAGCGAGTGTTAAGCAACATCCCATTTATGAAATCCGACTTAATCCTTGTATCCATAGCAATTTCAAGGCAACCTGGCACCAGTGCAGTGTATGCTCTATTATACAGTGCCTGAAAGACGTTTGTATGCATAATGTGATAGCGCCACCTTTTCTGCCATATATACAGACAAGCCCACTTTGCAACATGCAGTACCATTTAGCTCTAGGGGCTGCTATAAAAAGGTAGTCAAAACCTCTCTGGAGATTCAGGTTTCATTAAGATGGAGGGAAAATACAATAATGTCATCCCATCTGCAGCATCCACATATTTTCTTTGACTCAGTTAGATCTCAGGGGATCTCACTGAATAGGCCCTCTCTAAAAGGACCAGAATTCTTCTAAAAAGCAGCTCACATTTCTATACATACATACTGCCAAGTTATCTGTATAGTGTCCCATTCCCACAGTATATTCCTGCCTGTCAGCTCTCACTTTATTGGCTTTTCAGAGAGAAGTCAGTTGGAGTGAAGTTCACAGGCCTATGTACAGTTGCTGGCACCTTCTAATACTATCCTATTCTTAATCTCAGATTATTACTACTGTAATCCTATCATAATCCACCACTTCTACCATGCTTTTGTTGTTTACATCAAATGTTTTGCCCCCACATGCACTGGTAGGACTTCCAATCATCATCATCATCATCATCATCATCATCATCATCATCATCATCATCATCATCATCATCATCATCATCATCATCGACCCAGCTTTCAAATTTGCACCCCTTCGTGACAAACTGCACGATTGTAAAAATGGGTCAGCCCAAATCAGGCCACATCATCCATTCTCAAACATGCCGGCTTCATTCGGAAAGCAACACTATTTTCTTAGCGCTGCCTTTTATGAAATCATCTGCCGAATGGCGACCAGCTGGAGGGCTCTCAAAATGGAGAGAGCGAACTTCATCTTATCATGCTTTATAGAGGAAATCGACAGCATGAAGATGTACTAAACAATGTATCATCAATGTAAACGTTGGACAAATTTTATGCAGATTCCACCGCGTAGGAAATGTGTTCTTGTGCTGTTGAAGACAATTCATTTCTTCAATAGTTTTTAATTGAGGCCCAACATTAACATTTCTTCAAATATTTAATCCCCAATATTTGTGTTTTATTAATCTTGTGTCATTCAAAAACAACCCACTGCATCACTGACACAATTGATGCCTTTTCTTTGTTTATATTTCATGCAAACATCAAATAACTTGAATGAGAAGAGGGAGATAATGAGAATGGTGTAAAGTAATGATTTAATTTTAACTGCAATGCATTTTAAAATTGACCAACTATACCTTCTGATTAAATTATTGTTTTGAAAATGGGCTGTCATGAAATGCCAAACACATTTAATTCAAACACTTGGTGTTGGATGACTGTAAACAAACAAACAAAAGAAAACAACCCACACACATAAGGACGCCACAGGAGCAATGCCCTGCCCACAGGCACAGTCACATCATGGGAAAACGCCCCAAGTGGAAACAAAACATGCTATGACAATATCCAGCCCAGACAAAGAGGCAGTCCAAGTACGGGCTCCTCCACAAAGGCTACCCCAAAATCTGAACGAGGGGCCAATCTGCACATACCTCAGAGGCAGGTCCTCGTTCCTGACAGAGATCCCGGCTGCAGAGGGGGGGCAGCGCATGCTGTTGGCATACAGACTCTGCACCAGGGCCAGCTCAGAAGAGTGTTCCAACATCGGTGCTCTGGAAAAATCCACCCGGCGTAATAGACACTTTCTTCTCTTTCCCTCTTTGCTCTATGTGTTTCTCGCCCGTTCTCTGTCTCCCGCCCACTCTTTATCCTTGGTTTAGTGCAGCAGAGCGGCGCCCACCCCCTTCGCTGACTGTGGTGGCTGAAATAATCCTCTCTGACAGCTCATCGTGCGCTAATGCATTGTGCTGCCTGCGGCAGCCCAGTTTGCAGGCTGTAAAGCTGTGTCCACAGCAGCACTCTAGGACTAATTGACACCCATATTAGGAAGACTTTAGAAAATTGGACATGGATGATTTATTCCCACTTCCAGATTGAGAAGATTTGGGAGGAAACATCAACACAGTTTCCACAAGATGTCATCTGGGTCCAGTCCTGGTTTTGTACCTCCTTAATGTGGATGGTCGGATGTACTTGTCTTAGTGTACCTCTGTAAAATTAGTTTTGTCACGAATATTACGCTTAAATCCACACACAGTATAATCGATGTCATTAAGAAAAGGTGCCACTTCTGATTGAGTGCCTCGACATGCTGTAGAAAAACATTGTTAACCGGGGGTGTTTCATCTTGGACCTGGAGATGTATTACTTCCCATGTGTTCGATGTCTTCCTACTCCATCACACTAGATCTTATGCGTGTGTCATCACCGGGATCTGCAGTAAGCCTGCTAACAAGCTCCCCATTACAATCAGATATTTGGAAATGAGGGAGACATCTGAACCACACAGGCCAGTGCGGCCTCTCGGACCGGGATTAGACACTGCTGCTGTCTCCATTCAGCATGTCATGCCGTACGCTCTCTGTCACTTGGCTGATAATAAACCAGTAGATGACAGAACCACAGCTTCTTTGACAGCCACATGTCAATGATTTCACGAAGGAGATTGGGAAGAAGATAACCGGCTCGGATACGGGCAAATATATCAGTCAGCATAATTACTTTTTAAAGCAGTAGAGAATACGAAGCTGCTTTTTTTTGTCCCATATTTTATTCTACACGGTGTATTCTGTGACTGAAATAGCTGCAGTGTTAGAAAGTTCACCGAGCTGCCTGTGGTGATGGTAGAGGCCCACCTGTGGGCTGACCCACAGCACTTGGAACAAAATGTACACGAAGGCGCCAGGAAAGTGGATTTCTCCAACATCTACCACATCCACACAGTCTTACATCTTAATTTGCATCAAACAAAACCATTTTAATTGTGTTCTTCTCCCTACAGTCAAGTATAGTTAAGAAGACAAGGAAGTTGTCTTTGTGTGTGTGTGTGTGTGTGTTACAGGGTAGATTGTCCACACCGAATGTTTGGCCGCCTCCCTGCCATCCAGTGAAGAAAAAAGAAATCGAAAGTCATTTGTCACAATATTCTATCCCAAAAACCCCAGAGGAACTGAATCTAGGACTCACTCTCCCATAGGTGTTGCATCTCATTAGACTAACATGACATTAAGTAGGAAAGTCATCTGAAACAGGGTCATGTCAGCGTGTGCTGGTATCACAGTTGAGAAGACCAGCATGAAGAGGGATCCACTTTCTCTGATCACGGCACCAAATCCTCTTCGTTTCAAGCCCGGCTCCTTCTGCTAGCATGAATATTTCAAAGCGCGATGTCAAAAACCAGTTCTTTATGATGTGTTGCTGCTTAGCGTGACTGTCAGAGCCACGGGCGTCACATACCGCTCTGAATAACTGAACGTCTTTCACACGAGCGCTGAAAATGTATGGTATGGTAATGTTGTGTGTGCTAATACCTCAGAGTGGAAGGAGGTAGCGAGATAATATGGTACCAGTTGGACTCATGAAATGTGTTTGAAGCATTCAGGCTTGATGTCACGTGTTGTAAGTAAAATAACAGTGGCTGCTTAAAGAGCTGCAGGTGGCCTTAGGATGAGTGAAAGCACCCATTACCTTTCCCTTTCTACCACTCGCAAACTCCCCCGGGACCGTTTTACACAGATTGATACCGTCTGTGTTTTTGTGGGTTAAAACTGAAACAGTCACAGATCAGTGAACACCGTGCTCTGTAGCATGTACTGCAGCCAATTGCTGTTTGTGCGAGTTGAAACACTGGAGGATTAAAAAGGATGTTATTCAGAATCCAGCAATGGAATTTTAAATGTTATCACCTCATTGAATGCGACACATCCTGTTTATGAAACAATGTATTGCAAATGCACCTGAACAAAAGGGGAAAGGTTTTATTTAATGCAAAATTCAGATCTAATGTGCTTCATGTAAAACAGTCCTTTCTCATAGGCAGTGGACAGTAACATTTATGATCAGCTACCAGGTTAGACTATGTGACAGTTCAGCAGCTAAGATTGGATTCACTCAGAAGGGAATATTGCTATAACAACTTATTTTACCCGTCCAGTGACCTTTAGGTTCAAACTCTGGCTGATTTGAAAATTGGTTTAAATCGTAAATGCTTTATGACACATTTAACTTTCTCTGATTTGGTGTTGACTGGCTCTTGACGATTGCATGCATGAACAAATGCTTTTCATATGCTTTTCATATGATTTTAAAAAAGCTACACCACATTGAAATGTCAGCTCTTTTTGCATGAGTAGAAGTCACTTTACTTCCCTTTTCCTTGGACGCACATCCCCTTTTTCCACTTCCTCTTTATTTCAGTGTTATCGGAAGACACAGAGTAGATTTCCATTTGAGCCATCCACAGGAGAAACACAAAGGCAGAGAGAGAAGTGGAGATATAAAAGGATTTTTTCCCCTCACATTTTTAAAAGTGAAGGAGCGCTTTCTATATCAGGGAAGTGTTCATATCTCATTTAGATTACCTGAAAGCATTAACGGTCTTCATTATAGTCTACTGAGGCTGCGCTTTGTGGCAATTATGAGAACAGACTAAATTAGTGATTGGCTGGTGAACATTTCCTTCATTCAGGATTTACCTGAAATAAGGCAAGTTTAAAAAAATATACATGATTAGGATAGGCAAACAAGATACCTCGAATATATATATTAATTCTATTTATAAAATATCACA
>OMNM01043911.1:0-12553 GCA_900302745.1 Parablennius parvicornis
TTAATCTGGATCAGAACCACGTCGTTAATCTGGATCAGAACCAGATTAAATTAATCCCAATCCAGGACAATGATCCTCCAAATCTTCACGTCACATTTCAAGAGAATCAAACTAAATTCTCTGAGTTGTGATGTTTAGAAAGTGGTAAATGGGGTTTCCAATGTTAACTTCCAGAATGTTTCCTGACCTTATTCTGGTTCTGATCCAGATGAAATGTTGCACCCTACTAGATATGACCATCCTACACATCACTGGATTTTTACAAGTCAATCAGATATGATCTCCAAGAGAGAGGATGTTTTGAAAAGTGGCTCAATGATAAGTAAAGGGGAGAAACAGGATCTTTGATATTAGTTTGTATCCAGATGGTTATCAGGATCACTCTCAACATTTAATGGATCTCAGTTGGTCCAGACACATCTTCTGATTTATTTTAGGAAGATCCTCTCAGGAGGGTTAGAATCCTGATGACAGACAAACCAACAAAAAAACCCTGGAAACAACAGAACCTCCTTAGTGGAGGTAACGACATAAAAAAAATCGAACTCTGCTGTGGAAAAGAAACTGAATAATTGTCAATAAAGAAAATCGGAGTGTTATAAAGGTTTTGACAAATAATGTATACATGTATACTGTTTTTATGACACACACACACACACACACACACACACACACACACACACACACACACACACACAACTGAATTCATTAACACTAACAACATTGTCTTACATTTAGACATGTACTGGGTTGTTTTATTTCTTTTTTCACGTTTTTGTTTCATTTTGTTGTATAATTTTTTATATATAAAAACAGAACTAACAAAACAAACAAGACAAAGCACAAAAAAACATGAATTCAGCTAAAGCTTGATAATGTGGGGAAGTTAATTCCTCTTACAATTTCAAGTTATAATTGACTCTCTTTTTGTCATGTTGTGCATGTAAATGAACCATTTCTCAGGTTGTAAACGAAGATGGATTCTAGCTTTAGAAATGTGTTGGATATATTATGAGAGGATGAGCTGCTGCTGTTTATCGAATCCTTCCAGCCAGTCGAAAAGGGGGCTCTGCAGGCATCATCACCAAGAGAGCCGTTTGCACAATTTTCCAATAAAATTTAATTTGTCTGGAGCCACAAATAATATTAGTTATTGGAAATAAAGAATGAACATCAAAATTATATCTCCATATGAGTTAGACCCTTTTAGTAAGTAAAACAGAAATATAATATTGCATTAATTCTCACAGGTACAGTTTAGATACATTATATTATACTTTTTAGCTGCTGTGGTAATTTTTAAAGATTTTTTTTATTTCAATGGGCTTAACCATTTCAGTCATTTTATACAGCTTTAATATGGTTTTAATTTTCAGTTTAATTTAGTTTTATTTTCCCCAGTTTTTACTTCTTTTATTTTTCTTTTTTATCTTTTATATCCTTCCCCACTTTTCTTTAATTTCTTTATCTTCTCCCTCCTTTTTGTATTTTTTACTTTAACTTTTTTTTCCCTTTTTTGGTGTTTTCCTCAAGGCTCTTGCTGACGTAGCCGTTTTTCACCTGGAGATTCGACCATTTTTGAAAATCAGTGTGGAATACAAATGAAATAATCAAGAAAATGAATGTTTACTCGCAATATTTTATGAAGGCCTCACAGAGCCGCTCCAGAGGAGCTGAAGAGCCACATGAGGCTCCAGACTCCTGGTGGAACAACAAACCTTGTTGTGATGCTGCTGAACATGGAGGGAAGTGTCTGACGGTTGTTCTTGTCCTCAGGCTGTCCAGTGTCCAGACAGCGACAGGATGTCTGTGAGCATCACCAGAGCCGAGGGCGTCACGGTGTTGACCCTGAACACCGACTCCAGCAGCATCTGCCCCCCGCTGTGCCAGATCCTCCAGGGCCTGTGCTGTAACCCCACCTGCTGCTCCGGGTCCCAGCAGCTCAGGAACATCCAGAGGAGCTCGCCGTCACTGCTGGGGGTGAGAAAACTGCTGATACTGCAAGTATCTACTGGATGACATTTACTGGACTACATTTACTAGTTAGTGAACAAGTTACTGATCAAAAATAATACATCACTTTGAAAAGTTGACATTCTGGAAGTTAGTGTAGGAATATGCTCCATAATCTGATGTTAGAGGAGGAAGATGCTCTATAATCTCAATATTAGAGGAGGAAGATGCTCTATAATCTGATTTCAGAGGACGATGCTCTATAATCTGGATATTAGAGGAGGAAGATGCTCTATAATCTGGATGTTGGAGGAGGAAGAAACCACTGAGACCAACATGTAGACCACTTTTAGAAAGCTACCTCAAATTTAACTGCTATTTGGGCCTGCTGATGCTGATGCTGATGCTGATGCTGATGCTGATGCTGATGCTGATGCTTCAGTTGTTTTGTTAGTTTCTAGCTCTAAACCAGTCGTCCAGTATAAGGCTCATCAAAGCTTTAACACACCAGCGTGTAATCGAAGCAGCTCCAGCACCCTTAACATTGAATGATTAATTAGTTTGTCACGGACACAGTTGATGTTTTTCACGCTAAGGGGCCGTCCACACCAGAACGCCGTTTCACGTAAACGAGTCGTTTTTGGCCTATCGTCACACGAGGCGGTTTTAGGAGCCCGAAAACGATATTTTTTAAACATGAGTTCCAGAATGGGGAACTTCTGAAATGCCGGCTCAGCGGGGAGGTTGACATGTGGACAGCAAAGACAATGTTTTGTGTGAAAACCCCTTCCCTCCTCCCCGCAGTCCGTGATGTCATCTAATAACAACGATGGACTACGTGCTCCAGAAGGGGCTACAGAAGCTACTGATGCTAGCCGGAGGAGGAGCAGGGCCATAAACCTATATAACTTAGAGTTATACAGAAGACTATGAGCAGGAGTCTACTTCTAAATTTCTATGTGCTTCATGTCTTATTCTGCAATTTTTGTGTATTTGGTGAATCACGGTGCCCCTAAAGGCCTGAGGTATGTACTACAGCCCCCAAGCCTGGTGTTAAGCCGTGTTCATAGTGAAGTGTGTATTGAATTGTTTTTGAGAATGCTGGGGAGAAAAAAATTATTGCTTTTCCTTGTATGGATGGGCCCTAAAATATCTCTTCCTGTGTGTGTCTGGTGTTTCCTGTCTGAGGCTCTACACATCATGACGGGGCTCCTGACCATCGGCCTGGCAGTCATCCTCTGTGTCAGCTACCACGGCTTCTGGTGGTATCTCGACGTCACCGCTTTCCCCTTCTGGTTGGGAGGCGTGGTAAGCAGCTCCATCAGTCTTTCTTCATAAATGTCGGCCATTTTTAACCATTGAAACAAAAATGAGTTTGGACCTTCAAAAATACACAACAGAAAATGCAACTATTGCAACTCAAAATGTTTATAAATGGGGTGATGAACCTGAATGTTATTTTGTTGTTTGCAGTTTGTTACTTTTGGCATATTGAGCATCTTGTCGGAGAAGTACCCGAGCCCCTGCCTGGTGAGTCGCTCACTTTCTCCCTCTTGAACGACTGAGATTGTTTACGTTCACGCTGACGCTTGCAACTTCATCACAGACGTACCTTAGAGAGTTTAGAGCAAGCGGTTCGTCACAGAGGAACATGATCTGAATTCTGAGGAGGTGACTTTCAGGGAACAAATTTCACCAAAAGCGATGAAACAGACTAAAAGCGACTTGAATTCGGATCCGGACGCATGTGAACGATCTGTGGAGGTGAAGAACATAAAGAACTTGTTGAATTTCACTGCAGGAACACGGGATTGACCATATTTTTATTAATTCCCCGCAAATCTCTTTCATAGTGCTAGAAATCCTTCGTGTGTGCGTGTGCGCACGTGGCTACACTCTGTAAAGTACTGACCTTCACCATCACTAAATTTATCACCATGGAAACCAAAGGATTACAAGGTTATTTGATTCTCCACTCCTTCCATCAACTGTCATGGTCGTTTCAATTGCTTCATGTTGTCACTGGTTGACACTGATGTACACACATTTTACAATTTCCATGTGACCCCCCACACACACACACACACCCAACCTTTGACCCCCAACAGCTAACCAGGGTAACGACGTCACTGCATCATGTGGCATATCAGAGGATATGGATGCCACAGGGAATCAGAAACTGAACATTTTGGCTTTGGCTTGACATCAAACTGACTGCTTTCTGACGAAAATACACTTTTGACTTTTCTGTGACCTTGACTTTGACCTTTGACCCAATCCCTCTCAAAGTTTAATGGTGCCATCCTTGGATGATGACAAATCATCCCTGATGATTTGGAAAAGTTTGGACCACTCGTCTTTGTGCAAAGTTGGTAACATACAAACAAGTAAATAAATACATATACACAGGTAAAAACAACCTGAAAGTTAAAGAATCTAACCTGCCATGATGCGCTTGTTTCAGGTGATCCTCAACGTGATCCTGCAGCTGTCTGGGATTGGTTTCTCCATCGCCTCCATCGTACTGTTCAGCATCAACACGGCAGAGATTAATCTGTGGGATTACTGCCAGAACAACGATGACTTCGACTACTACTTTTCCCTCCGCCACCACCACACCACACCTAGCCCCTCCCCCGCCGACAAGGCCCTGATGGAGTCGTGCCTGGACGCCAAAAGACTGACTCTGGTCAGTTCCTAAAAAATGTCTTACTTTTAGTGGTTTTTGTTATTAAAGGAATCATATGACCCAACTTTTCAACTCTTCCACATGGTTCCTTTTCCTCCAAAAACTTTATTTAAAGTTTGTTGCCTTAAATCC
Organism: Parablennius parvicornis; assembly: GCA_900302745.1. Classification (NCBI taxonomy): domain Eukaryota; kingdom Metazoa; phylum Chordata; class Actinopteri; order Blenniiformes; family Blenniidae; genus Parablennius; species Parablennius parvicornis. Next base: position 4,775 of record OMNM01043911.1, read on the forward strand.
AGCTTGTCTTTGATCTTCAGTCATTATTCATTGAATATTTGCTCAGTGGAGCCACTTTTAGAATCCTCTGGGTTTCAGCAAGCCAGAGTGGCTCCACCTCTCATGCCCATATTGGGAAGAGGAGGAAGTAAATACTCTGCTGGTCATGTGCTTTTGTTTACGTTGTATTGATCACTATAATCTAGATGTGAGAGGAGGAAACTGCTCTGTGATCTAGATGTTGGAGAAAGAACGTGCTCTATAATCTAGATGTTGGTGTATGCTCTAAAAACTGGATGCTAGAAGGAAGATGAAACGGCTGAAAAAATTGTACCAACACGCAGACAGTCGTTAAAAAGGGAAGCTGACTCCTATTGGCATGCTATTGCTAATCTCAGCCACTGTGGCTACTTGCTAATGCTAACAGAACTTCCAGTGAAGCAGCTTCCATGTTGGCGACCAGAAGGACTGAGTTAGTTTGGGATTAATGAGGTTTTCCTCCAGGAAACAGAAGTTTATTGAAATAGTGTCATGGCTGCTCTTCACTGGAGACAAAATGCTAATGCTAACGAAGAGCCGAACAGAGAGAGGGAGTGCCTGCAGCTGAGTGAGTGTCTGGGTGACTGTTGGTTTCTCTCCAGATGCTCCTGCAGGGCGTCAGCGGCGCTCTGGTTGTTCTGTCGGTGCTGGAGCTCTGCCTCACCATCAGCTCCTCCGTCCTGGGAATCAAGGCTCTGAAGAACTCCAGCAAGAGCAAGGTGAGGAATCCCCTCCTGGGTCTTTACTCCACATTCATGCTTAGTTTCAGCTTATCTTCTGTTTGCTGCTCCGTCCTGAACCCTCTGAAATAATGTTGTTCTAATTTCTTCTGAAGTGATAGTTTTCAACACTTTGCTTATTTATTTTTTTATTATGATCAAGTATTTTCTGTTTATCTACAAACCTTTCACAAATTCTGTTCTAGGTTTTAACTAATTTATGAACCAAAGGAAAAATCCCGAAAAACATTTAAAAGTAATGAAAATCCATCCACATTTGAAGACGCACTTCTGCGAATTTTAACAGTAATTTCTCAGAATTTCAACAGTAATTTTCACAATGGTTAACAGTATTTTTTGTGAATTCTAACAGTAATTTCAGGGAATATTAACTGTAATTTCCAATAGATTTAACAGTAATCTCTAAAAATGTATCTGTAATTTATGAGATTTTTCACTTAAATATGCAAAAGTATCGGTATTGAATCGGTATCGGTGATCTTGACCCTGTATTTACTTGGTATCGGATCGGTACCAAGTGTTGGAGTACCACTGCTAACTAGCAGTTAGCTCCTCACAGCGTAGACCTGTCAGTGGATTATCATGACTGTTTCTGTAAACAAAGAAAACATCAACATCATTGTCACTAGGAAATCTTAATTATTTACTGATTACATTTCTGAGAAAGTAATGCAGTTACTTTAATGATTACTTATTTTCAAAAGCAATGAGTTACTTTAGTTACTTTTAGCTACTTTTCAAAATAATGATAGACAATCTGAATACACTATAAAGCTAACGACCTCCCAGCCTCATGCTATTGGTTCTGCTAATTCCATCATATGAAACTGAATCAAATGAAAGTAATCTAATATGTTTTTATAAAAGGTAATCCCTGACTTTACCTGCGACTTCAAAAAGTAATAGGATTAGAGTAACGTGTTACGTTTAACGTGTTACTACCAATCGGTGATACAGATTTGAGAGTATCTTCCTCCTCTAACTGACCCACACAGTGGTGACCACTCAGCTAATTCTACAATAATCTGGCTATGTTCTCATTAACACAGGGATGTTACCAAGTAACTAGTTACTTTTTATTTGCATTCCATAATAAAGTAACTCCACTACTTTTTAAATAAAGTTCTTTTTAATCAAATCTTCTTATCCATTGATCTAAAAGTGTTTTTCCTGTCTCCTTTAAAGTTTGTTCCCTTGCAGGTCGTCACTCTAAAATACTCTGATTACTTGTGTTTCAGGCTGCTGATCTGGAGGTCTACAAGCCGCTAGTGGAGTGATTGCTCCTCGTCCTGAGGCACAAACAGGAAATCTAAACCTGCACGTGGAATTCTCAGCTGTGCTTTTACTGCCGTGGAGATCCGTGACTCAAACGCAGGTGCTTTTCTCTTTTCTCTCGTTTCGCTTTTTCTTTTTCTTTATTCCTAAATCAAAGTCGTGTAATCCCAGGAGGTACAGTTTGCTCTTTTACTGGTTATTCCTGCATCAACATGTACTCGTCTCCATGTTCACGACCAAAACTCAACCAAACTGAATGAAAAGAAGATAAAATATTGTTTTTATGTTCATACAGGCAGAAAGAAAAAATATGTAAGAACATCAGAGCCAAAAATTAATTTTCCACAAAGTAAATACAAGAGTGTTTGATGTGTCAGTGTTTCGGTGTAATAAATCTTTTTGGGACTAAAATGTTTTAATAATGAAGCGCCTGCTCTGACCTTGATCCTTGTGTGAGAATCATGCATTTGTGAGATGAGCATCTGAGTTGAGTGTCGATTTTCTTCATGAAATCAATGATTTATTCTGCTAATGTTGCATGATCTTTACAAAAGATTATACCAGGAGGCAGAATTACAACAAATACGTGAATAATGAAATTTGGCATTTACATTTTTACATACATCCAGTCAGAAAAATGCACTTTTATTATCATTTCATTGTTTTTTAAAAAAAAAAAATCTGCACTAAAGTGAATATGCTGCTTCTACTATACTATTTCCTTTGATTTTTCTGGCAATAAGTTTGCCTTCATCTTTGTTTTTGATTAAAAAGGGATTTTTACTAAATGCATGTGGAATTATCACAGTTGCTGCTTTTTTAGTGTCTCGAGCTCTTTGAAATAAATAAATTCTTCTGAAAATATTTCATGTTTCCTTCTTACTTTTAGTTATTTTTCTGCCAAGATGACATAACGTCTCAAAGTTTGTAAGAAATAAATGCATTTTGCTTTGACGTTATGTACTTGGAATATTTTGAATATAAGGTCTGAAAAAAGTTTTTGACACATACATGTCATGCTTATAATTCCCATGTTGAATTGCAAGATGGAGCCAGGAAGCAAATACATTGTTTGCACTGACGTTGCGAATTTCCCATGATCCTCTCTGATTCGCTAGTTTCTTGTTTCCACCATCTTTGATTAAAAACCAAGGGTACCACCGATGTAGGTACCAGGGGCCTCATTTATTAGGTTGCTTACGCACAAAACAGGTCCTGAAACATGCATACACCACTTTCTACGCAAAGTTTGTGATCTATGAAAGTAAACTTTGCGGGATAATGTGAAACTGGTACCAGAACTTTGGACCTTAGTGCACGCACATTCTGGAGACTAAAGAACCTGACGGAGCGGATGGTGAGGTAGAGAATGGAACCAGATTTATAATGCTGCACTGTGGATGCTCTACACCGCTGTACGCTCTGGATGCACTGATTGTAAGCTCACCGGTGCTGCAGAGAGACGACCTCCTCCACCCTCCTCCTCCACCCACCTCCTCCACCTCCAGTGACTGAGGACACAACACAAAGTCCACTGAGCCTTTTCACAAGTTCCTGTTCAAACATTTAATTGATACATTTATTAAACTGGACTTTATCGTCTCCAGTGGCTCCACCCAGTAAACTGTCTCCTTCCCTCCGACACTCGCTGGCCATCACTGCTATGGTGGGTGATTTTATGCTCGGGTGCTGACCCTCTGTCAGGATTTAGCGTCAAATGCAGCCCTTAGCTGGCTGCTTGACATGGAAAATTATTGACAAGGTACTTTGCATTGGCCATTTATGGTAGAAAGTGGGCGTGTTGAGGGTGGAGTCTGAACTACACAAACTTCCAGGTGGACTAATATCTATAAAAGGAAATGCATGCAGATGTGTGTATGCATGGTTTTATAGAACCAAATCTTTTTTGGCACACGCCATTTTCAGCTTTTGTGTGCACGTACATTTTTAGTTGGAATCCTACGCAATGTTTAATAGATGACACCCCCGATCTGTCCGGGCTGCCAGATCTCTCCGGGGTGGGGCTTCTGCCTGCAGCTGATAATGACGTCATGTACAATGGGATTTACCACAACTCCATGTGGACAAACTACAAAACAGGATGCATAGATTAGATGGATAGATTACTTATTTTTTTATGTTTGACAGTGAGGCATTCATATCTCTGTGTAGTTTTCATCAGAACCAGATCACTTCGTTATTAATCCATGGGGGGCATTCTTTGACATAGCTCCACACAGAATGAAACATTTTTTTGTGCACTTCTGGTGGAAAGAGTCTGTTGCTGAAGGTGCTTCTGCTGCTGACCAGGACATCATGGAATTGGTGAGAATGATTGTTCATGACCTCGGTTTGGACCTGAGGTGTATACTGAAGAATTATTCTCATTGTTAACATAAATGTTTGCTTTGGTCTGGGACCATTTTAAACCTGTCACAGCCCGGCTCTGAGACTGCCACAAGGAAGAGAGACAGACAAGGTTTTCTAATTGCAAAGGAATATATTTACAACAATTACAACTGAGAAAAAGTGGAAATCAGTAGTCAGTGTGTGCATGTATGGATGCATGGATGTGTGTGTCAACAAGCAAAAGAGAACAAAACAGCAGCAGCCTTTCCCCACTCCAACCATAGGAAAAGAAGCAACATCGGTTTGGGAGGAGGGGAGCCTTTAATGCTTCACACCGGCACACTGATCAGCCCTCCGTCCTGCTTCCTACAAGAGGGAAAACAACAGCATCTCGTGGAGCGGAGGGGCTGTCACAGACCCACTATAAAGGTCAAAATATCAACATTTAAAAAGAAATCTATCGTCATCCCCTGAATTTCCCTCCAGGGATTATTAAAGTACACTCTATATTCTATCAGTTTATGTAACCCTAACCCTCATGTTATGTAAGTCAAAGGAAAAGAGGCTCCAGGCTACGAGGAACTGAAGTGAAACTAAAAGAAGGTCATATTGGGAATGGCTGCACACCTCAGCTACCACTCAGAAATCAACAATCATCCAAAATAAGATGATTTTATCAAATTGTTGTAGACAAAACATCCAACGTCACAAAGCTCCTGGTGAATGAAATATATTGAATAAAGTCTAATGTGGCTAAAAATGTCTCTGATCCTTTTTTCTCTGTTTGATGTCAATGATGTGATAATATCTGATCATATCTATCAGATCATAAGAACCAACACACACATCAGTAAACACTGGAAATAGGAAACATCTTTTGAGCTTATCCATATCCTGCTAACACTTAAATAGAAAGACAGATTTCAGATAAGAGGAGCTTTTTTGTAATGAATGCCCTGAAACAACTATTCCTTTGACTGTAAAATGGTTTTTGGAAAGTGTGTGATTTCATTAAGGTTAATATTTTAAATAATTTGACATTTCTACTTGCCTGACAATTATTTTCTTCCTGGTGTCAGAGTATTTAATTCACTTGTGCAAATACTGTTTAAAAAAAAGCAGTTTTATTGCGTTTTAAGTTCAAACAACACATTTTATCAATAAAAACGCTCTGAAAAACTAAAGCCCATTAAAACTAGAAATCTGAACTTTACTTAATGTATTTTAATAGAGTCAATCCCGAGCATGAAATAGTTTTTCTTTTATTTATCCCTGTATTGTTGTATACTTTGCATGTAAACATTTTGTGTGCCATATGGTGTTATTGATAGCCAAAGTTTAGAAAAGTGTATGTGTGTCTTAGGATACTTGTAATATATTGTCATTGATGAGATATCAGCTTGATGACTACAGTTCCCAGAGTACATTGCAAACCCGGAAGTTGAAGTCAGCTGACTCGTTTCAGTAGTTAGATGCAGTTTGAAGCTTCATTTTTAAACAATTTGAGCCTTTTGGGGTGATTTCATTGTTCCCACGCTCGTTCCAGAGAAAACCGTGATGCTGCGGCCGAAAGCTTTGACTCAAGTTCTCAGTCAGGCGAACACGAACGGAGTCCAGAGCACGCTGTGAGTACGGACAGTTAGCCGCATGCTAACCCGGGCGAATCACGTCAATCCGTTTTTTTCTCCTAACAGTTAAAATTGTGAAGTTTAGGTCACACATGGGGACTAAGTATTTAGATTATGAAGATTTTTGTTCAGTACATTGGTATTGAAGCAGACCACAATATTTTGTATTCATTTTTGTTTGTCTACCTTGTGTACGAGTTGTTGTTTTTTTTTCTTTGTGTGTCTGTTTTTGGTTGTTTTATGCTTTTTCTCATGTCAAGTATTCGTCTCTGTGGCAGTCGGTGTCGTATTTTGTTGCATTTGTGTTGTAGGTTTTTTTTTTTAATAGGTTGTTTTGCCACAAAATCGTTGTTGCCTATTTTTGTTAAATGGATTTCAATTACAAAGCACTTTCCATTTTTAATCACTTTAACTTATTCACACACATTCACACTCACCTGGGGGCGGCTGCCACGCCACTAGGAAAGAATCGAACCTGCAACCTTCCAATTGAGAGGTGACCCACTCCACCATTCGACGCTGCACAAAATGTGAATGTTTTATATATTTATAGTGAGTTTGTATCACTTTGCTTTGGTCAAGAAGTAAGAAGGTTGTGGGTTCGACCCGGGGCCTTTCTGTGTGGAGTTTGCATGTTCTCCTCGTGTGTGTGTGTGTGTGTGTGTGTGTGTGTGTGTGGGTTTCCTCCCACAGTCCAAAAACATACACGTGAGGTCAGTTGGTGATTCTAGATTGTCCCTAGGTGTGAATATGACTGTGAGTGTGTGTGGTTGTTCATCTGTGTGTTTGCCCTGCGACAGACTGGCGACCTGTCCAGGTGAACCCTGACCTCGCCCACAGTAGGCTGGGATTGGCTCCAGCGACCAAGTGGGAGAGAAGATGGATTAATGGATGAATAAGTTAATTGAAGCCCCGTTAACGCGTCAATCTTTTTTGTATTTTTGTTTGAGAAAAGATTCTATGGCAACATTTTGAAAATAATGTAGTTGGTGTGTTTGGCCACGAGTGGTTGCTGTTTGTTTTGTCATGAAACCGCACGCTGTAAACGATTTAATCTTCTGTGTGTCTGCACTTTTCTTTTTGGTGTTTCTTTGTCTTTAAGAGGGTACAAATTCAATCACAGCTCTTTGATTTCCTGCAGCTTGCTGAACAATGAGGGGTCTCTTTTGGCCTATTCGGGCTACGGAGACACTGACGCACGAGTCACGGCTGCCATCGCCAGCAACATCTGGGCCGCCTACGATAAGAACGGACACCAGGCCTTCAACGAGGACAAACTCAAGTTCATCCTCATGGACTGCATGGTGAGTGAGCTGCTGAGAACGTCGTGATGTAAACGGGGGCCTCAGAACTACGACGACCAGCTGCCTAATGTTCTTCTTCTCCCCTCAGGAGGGACGAGTGGCCATCACCCGGGTCGCCAACCTGCTGCTCTGCATGTACGCCAAAGAGACGGTGGGCTTCGGGATGCTGAAGGCCAAGGTGAGACTTCTGCACTCGGCACAGGAAGTACGTCTGTATGTTTAAAACTGTTTCACCCCGATGGTGCTGGCTCTGCAGTCGCTTTAACTGTACTTATTATTTAGTTTGTAACTTTTTTCATGGAAAAAGGTTCCCAGAAAAATGTCTCCCACCAAGCTTGTTTGTTTTGGAAAAAAAACTAACGTTTGAAGGGAACTCTGGGTCACATGATTAATTCTAATCTTACTGGTCTTTTAGTTGTCCTCTCATACAGAAAGTGTGTGTGTGTGTGTGTGTGTGTGTGTGTG
>OMNM01043912.1:0-27587 GCA_900302745.1 Parablennius parvicornis
ATTATGAGAATACTCCTGGTTTAAATCACATACTTTGATTTTTGAATTTTTTTCACCCTATGTATGAAAGTTGCCAATCCGGTATTTTCATTTCACAGATATTAGGGCCACATTTACACTTACCCGTGTATTTAAAAAACACTGCTATTTCTCTGAGTTTGGGCCTTGCATTTACACATAAATGCAGTTACAAGTCACCACAAACAATGATTCTCAAAAACTCAGGCCACAATAGAGATCTGAGAAAACCCAGCATCTCTGTTTGGATCAAAAGAGAGATAGACGGAGATTTACATTACAATTAGTTATGTCGTGTTTTTTTCAAGGATTCTGATTGGCTCTTATTTTTGGCTCCAAATAAAATAGAGAACTGAATCCATCCATTATCCTGTTTTTACACGTAGTGGGGTTTTTACAAAAACGGATATTTCCCTCTCTACGTTTACAAATATGTTTTGACATTGACACAGACCTGCATGTGCACCTGATTCAGAGCTACTATGCGCATGCCAAACCTGTAGGGGGCCGTGTAATGAGAAGCATGAAGCCATAGTAGCCAATCAGAATCCTGGGGAAAAAAACTGTCACAAGTTGTGATTTAAATATCCGCCCAACCCCCTTTAGATGCAACTATGCAAGACATGGAATTTATCCAGATCTCCACTGTGGTCGCAGTTTTCAGGAATCATCATTTCTGGTGAGTCATTGCTGCTTTTATATGTAAATGCAAGGCCCAAACGCAGCGATATTCCGTTTTTTGAATACCCAGGTGCCACCCGAGGTGCTACTATCGGGCTACTTTTGACCCAGACCTATAGTGAGTAGTGAATGATTTTCATTTTAGCAGTTCTCAGCAGCTTCTACCTCATGTTTGCCAGATGAGCTGATGAATAAACATAAGATTGTGTGCTGAGATATCAGGGGATGAAATGAGAGGAAGTTGCCGGTCAGGTTAGACAATACGCACATTGATTATTACTGATTTTAACTGGCCCATCCAGTTTTCTACAGGCCCACCCACAATCCAAATCCTGGCGCTGCTACTTCCAGGTACGTGTACACCACACCCTATGGTAATATGCACATCACTTTGGACAAGTCCTGAATATAACTAAAATACTTATACTTGAGCAAAGAGTCACAATTGTAAGATGGGTAATCATAATTATGAAATGAAAAATCATACCATCTGTGCATTCGCATTATCACACTGGGATGTTCCGTCTTGTTACGAGCAGCCAGAGAGCCTCATGCATGAAGTCTTAAATCAGTTAGGTTTCTCTTTCCATATGGCATTTCTGATTGTTAGTGTGGAATATAGGCTAAATGTGACACAAAAAACAGCTAATGTCACCACTGTGCCATCCTGTGTTGTCATACTTTCCATTAATAATGTAGTAATTGAGTTAACCCCTACACCTGTACTAGCTGGCACAAGATTCACAGATTTGGACTTCCAGCATCAAAAACTCATCAATGAAACATCCTCACCACAGAATCAAGGCCTCTTTGCCATCAATGTGAGGCAGAAAATCTGTCACAGGCTCATTTTTATCTAAACTATCTGTCCTTTTGTAATTCACTTCATTTCCCTAAAAATACACAGTTTGAATCCCTCCCCACAATCTGTCTGTCTGTCCGCCCTCTTCTTCACTGCCCTCGCCCCAACCAGAAGAGCAGAAAGTCTACACCTCCAGGTCTGGTTCTTTATATCAGACAATCAGTTTACTGTCAAACCAAATAAAATCAAATGTTACTTGTACAGCAAGTTTCACACATTCTGTAACACAAAGTGCTTTACAGACAATAAAAACAAATCACAAACACCCCCCCTCCCCAAAATACACATACACAAACCCCAGCTGCCCACCTACCCCCAGTGCCCGCATCAAAATCTATAAAAGTATTTAATGATGGCCGAGCACTGATTAGCCAGGAGAGATTACCAACGAGAATTAAAAAGCGATGCTTGCTCATGTGAAATCCAGGGGTTTTTCTCAGTGACAGTGCCTTGAGATGACTGTGTTGTATTTGGCACTATATAAATAAAGTTGAAAGTGAATTGAAATATTAGATCAAGTTTTGGTAAACCCAGGACAGGTAGATTCATCAAAGAACAAATCCAGGGCAAAGAAGCAATGAATGAAGCAAATGAAGAATTGAAACCAATTCATATCATTTGCATTTTTTTGGATGGGAGGAAACCTACACACTCACACAAAAAACATGTAAACTCCACAAATCCTGTACTGGATTCAAACCTATGACATTGTATGACCTCGAGGTGAGCGTGCCAATCACTACACCACCATGTGGCCCCAGGTCCCAAAATAATCAAACATTTTCACAGAATACAACTTCATACATGGACGTGGATGTTTTAAATGAAACCGTACTTGCCAATTATAAGTTGTTAGCAGTGAAATGCAGTATCATTCAATCAACTGGGCACATGGCCATATATCGACAGATTACCTGATTCATATATTATCTAAGTACAAAAGGTACATTTAAAATGTTTTGTATTCTAGGTGTGACATGCTCCTGTACAATATTGACTCTGTCATGTGGAGACTGAAAAAACTCTGTGACTAAATACAGTCCATGTTGCTGAAATTATTGACCCACAAATGGTTAACGGACTTATATTTCATTTGTCAAATTGATGTAAGTATATATGATGCACTGTAGATGTGTACACAGACTTTTTTTTTTATGAGCATTTGAAACATCTGTATTCTCCAACATCTTGATTACAGACACGGACACACAGGGAGGCCAAACAGACTAAGCCACGCCTGTTTTCCACAAATAGTGTTGGAGCAGGTAGTAGAAAGCAAAGTCCTGGAAAAGAGTAAATGTTTGTCTAACTCAAGTTACTCTGAAGGCCAACAGGTAACTAAACAATTGTTGTTTTAACTATGAAAATGTGTTCACAAATTATTCATCCTGTGCAATTTACCCTTTGCTCTCCACATGATCCTCGTATTAATTTCTGCTTGGTATTCATAAAACAATTGGTATATAAAACAATTTCCCTTTTTTTTAAGTCTAATTTTGAAGTTGTATTCATACAAAGAACTGAAGACATTATCCATAATCAGTAAACAGAAATCATCCCGAGGAGAACAAACAAATAGTGTAAACTGCCAAGTTACAACTGAAGTAAGAACGATAGTGAACTTGGGTTCAATGTTCATGGACATGCTCTCTTCTGTCCAGGCGAGAGTTATTGACAACTACTGACATTTGTTCGCAAATGAATTTGACGGCAGAGAGCCACAGAATCCCCCTCAGTGATGGGAATTGTATTCCACTCCTGGGACTGGGAACCTATGGGGACCCTCGAACGGTGAGTTCAATTTATTTTTAGTGTGTTTCTACATTCAAACAGCTGCGCTGCTGAGCTGCGGTGCTGGATCAGGGCGACCCGGCATATTCAGAGTCCTTGTTAGTTTCCCCTGAAGTGGTTGAATACAAAGTTAAAGTGTGGAAATTAACAAATTGCAGCTACACCTTTTTATGCGAGCATGTCAAATGGTGTTTGTGTTTTCCGTTTCCCCTAAAGACAACTAAAGGTACAGTACTTGAGTGTGTCAAACAGGCCATAGATATAGGTTACAGACACTTTGATGGTGCATTGGTGTACTTCAATGAGCACGAAGTGGGTCAAGCCATCAGAGAGAAGATCGCTGATGGGACTGTTAAACGAGAGGACATTTTTTACTGCGGGAAGGTAAATACAGCTTATCACAATTTCTTTCAGGTCACATATTGATTGAATAGTTTCACCACCATTTTGAAATGATGCATCATGGTAATGTTATGTTTTCTGGAAACAGTTTAATTAAAGCAGAAACTGGATCATCTTTCTTTCAGCTCTGGAATACCTTCCATCCACCAGAGCTGGTGAGACCAGCCTTGGAGAGGACACTTAAAGTCTTAGAACTGGACTATGTGGATCTCTACATTGTTGAACTTCCTATGGCCTTCAAGGTTTTTACACAGTAACAAGCTGATAACTCACCGGTTACATGCAGTCACAGTATGAAGTTGGTGTTGTGAGGTTTTCTCCAAACACAATGATTTGAAATAAGAACATATTCACAGGATATTTAATAGAATTAAAAAAAAAAACAAAAAAACAATATATTTCCATTCTTTGTATATGTGGTTGATAAACAGCACTCAAAAGTGTGAAAATAAGCATAAAATGTGTCAGACCTGGCAAATTAATTGAGGACAAATATATTTCATAAATAATTCAGACTACCGTGCCTATTTTTCAGCCTGGAAATGAATTTTATCCCAAGGACCGTGATGGAAAATACATCTACCACCATACAGACCTCTGCGCAACATGGGAGGTAAGTTCAAGTCGACAATGTGAATTTGGGCCGTTCCACGTTACCTTGATTCAAGTACCTGAAAAATATGTTTTTCATTTTTTTTAAACTATAATTTTTTTACCATTAGGTACAGAAAGTAACATTGTAATTTATTAACCCCTTTATTTCTGATGTGGCTTGATTTAAATTTAATAAAGTAACTTGTGAACTCAAGCTTTCCCAACTTCTCCTGACCATTTTCTACCTCAGCATCACAGACCAAGGGTACTGAGGACTGGTTTCTCTTCTCTCCGTTTTTCATTTCTCTAAATTTTCTCAGTAAATATGTAAAAATAATCACAATCCGTCTTTGTAAGGATGCAAATCTTTTCCACTCCACAGGCTTTAGAGGCTTGCAAAGACGCAGGGCTGGTGAAGTCCCTGGGAGTCTCCAACTTCAACCGCAGGCAGCTGGAGCTGCTGCTGAATAAACCAGGTCTCAAGCACAAACCTGTATCCAACCAGGTGAACCCAGCTTGTCTCTGTCTATCCTTACTAATATAATACAGTGGAATGTACAATAGTACAACAGCACATTACTGTAGGCAGGAATATACTTTTAAAGGCATTTCTTTCAAATTCACAGCTTAACACTTGTAAAGTTTCAGCTTCCTTTTCAGAACTCACGAGCTGGGAACTGTTTTTAATGCAAAATGGTTCAAAGAAAAAAATCAAAATTAATTTCCTCTACCCTCGTATATGAAGAGTGGAGGGCATTTTTCTGCCTCAGTTCCTTCCAGTTTGATTCTGGTCGTAGGTGCATGGAGAGCTGATGTAATGTTAGCTCACGCTCACTCAGTGTGCCTTTAGATCAGGGCTTTTCACAGGCCTCAAGCCAAGACATGACTGAAACTAGGTTTAGCTCGTTTAATCTGAAAATGTTAAACTGATTTAGAACACACAAAAGCAATCCAATCACCAAAGAAACTAAAGAAATATTCACAACAAGACGGCTACCGACACATGAACAAAGGCAAACGGACATGTAAAACATTACGTGACCAACTGGCATCTTCCAAAACTGAGGACGGCATGTATACGCACACCGGGAGTGTAGTGTAATGAGACGCAGCTGCAGTCATTCAGAGAGTAATCATTGAAGGGGTGCTCACAAGGGCGGAGTCCGACACACACCTGAGGGCAGACACCCAACACACAACAGACACGGAACCTGAAGGCAGACGTCAAAGTCCCCACAGCATGAAGTGTGCACAGGCAACAATCAGACATGATGAGACTTGATGAACAAGGAACCATGAAAAAAATCAAAGTAGGGAGAAAAAAATGTCACAAAGGCACAGAAAACTAAACGGCATCAGGGCTGTGACCAAGGGCGTAGGAATGACTTCAACATTGTGACACGTCCTGCCCCCACTGCTACTTTCTGCTCATGCTTTATGGGAAAAGAAGCATAGCGCTTCTTGTGCGAATTAGAACATTTTAATTGAAATGACCTGTTTTGTCTTCATAACCATTTATAACCTGCAATGGCCGTACCTGTTACACTTGAAGATGATTGTTTCTGTCGCTCATGAATGTATGATTTGATTTATGGCTTAAAGGGGGCGGGGCTAAGTGTGGATTTCCAGGTTTTTCTGGTTTTATCCTTTCACGGGCCATTTATGACCCTTTTATGAGCCCTTTGATGTTTTATTAGCCCTTTTACAACCCTTCCATTGAGTTATGACCCTTTTCTTATCTAGTTTTAAGGATTGAAAGCTCAACAGGGAGTGAACAATTGTTGAAGAGGTCCTGGAGAAGTCAAGAAACTGGAGCGTTATGGAATCAGTGGGTTAATTTTTAAAATGTAATTTAAGCAGCAGACAACGGTTTATGAAAATAGATGACTTTCAGCTGCTTAGACATTGTTTGTATTTTCCCCCAGGTGTCAGTATTAGGACCAAAACTCTATTGTATACATAACTGACATTTGTAAAATTTGAAAAAATACATTTTATTTTGTTTGTCAATAATACAAATATAATCTGGACAGGGGAGAACTTAGAACAGCTCATGGAGGAAATCACCTCAGAATTGAACAACTTATAAAAAATGGTTTGATTAAAAAAAAAAAAAAAAAACCCTCATTAATTTTAGACAAAACAAAGTTTATCTTGTTTGATTGTAAAGGGAATAGCAACTTAAAAGTTATGATAGAAGATGTAAGTGAGGAGACAGTTGAAGACGTGATTCTGGGTGTGATGATTGACTAAACAATCTTCTGGAGACTTCACATTAAACATGTTCGAACCAAATTATCCAGAAGTATTTCAGTCCTCGGCAAAGCAAAATACTTCCTCTGGCTACTCCTTCAAAACTACAAGATGGGTTGGATTGTAATACACCTTTTCTCATCACTTGTTTCTCAGCCATCTGACCTTCTATAGTTTCAAACTAACTGAGCAACCAGGTGAGGGAAAGGTACTTTACTGAAAAAGGACTAATAGAATACATATAAACTTATATATAAACATTTGAGTTTTTTCTCTCAGTTATTTAATTAGATGAAAAACCAATAATAATATACTACTAATACTAACAAGATCAAAGAATACAGACAGGAAATAACAAACTCATAGCTACAAACTTTACGAGCCCTTAACAACCTTGTCCTCACCTCTTCAACAATTGTTCGCCTCCCGTTGACCTTCTGATCAAAACCATGTCAACTTTGCTTCTCCAACTTAAAATCTAAACGGCCCAAACATAGTTCTCATCTCTAATTAGCGTGTTTATAATCCTACCAATCCTGCAAATGAAAGTTTCACTATCAACCTTCCTGCCAGTCCAGGGAAGAAAATCTTGCTAGGAAAAGGAATCACCTGGTCCCCAAGTTTTTTTCTGCTGCCGCACCTACATGAAGCTCCCTGGTAACCTCCTAACCACTGCTCTCGATAAGGTGATTTCTCCTCACTCACCTGTAGGTTGAATGCCATCCATATTTCACGCAACCGAAGCTTCTGGAGTTCTGTCGTCAGCACGACATCGTGATTGTTGGCTACTGCCCAATTGGATCCTCCAGGGATGCATCCTGGTATGTAGGTTTGTGATATCTGTAAAGCGTAACCTTTCTCTTTAATGCTGGTCTGATGTTTTTGAATTGAATATGCTGACAGCTGGAATTTGTGTCTGAGTCTGCACAGACTCAGAGAAAACATGAACCCTATGACATGCAACACACACAACAACCAAACCTCTAGTAATCATTTGCAGTTAATTCTGTCTCTGTGGCTTAGGGTGAATGTGAAATGTCCTCCTCTGCTGGAGGACAAGGTGCTTGTCTCCATTGGGAAGAAGTACAAGAAGAGCAGTGCCCAGGTGGCTCTGCGCTTCAACGTGCAAAGAGGAGTAGTAGTGATCCCCAAGAGCTTCAGCCCAGAGAGGATCAAACATAACTACCAGGTAGAGGCACTAAATCCTCTTTCCACATCAGCTAGCATGTGTGCACACAATCAAAGTTTGGCAAAATTCTCTGTGTTTTTGAACAGATAGCGTAAACTCATGTTAATAATTTCTGCAATTCTCTATCATTTCAGATTTTTGATTTTTCGCTCACCAACGAAGAAATGAAAGCAATTGAAGCACTGAACACAAATATTCGCTTTGTGGAGCTGCTCATGTAAGTATTGCCGTAATAAGATAATATTTTTTTAATATGTTGTTTTCTAAAATAGTAACAAATTATCCTTATTTTGCACAGAACTGATATCACCATTGTTTTCATTTTGTCCCAGGTGGAGTGATCATCCAGAGTACCCCTTTCATGATGAATACTGATCTTTTCTGTGATGTGTTCGCAGTTTCGTAGTCTCAAAAACAAAAGTACAGAAAAATAAAAACTGGTGGAATAGATTCAAGTTGTTCGTAGTGTCCCTATTTCTAATATATTCATTTCACCTCTTTGAACACTAGAGAGCTCTAGCGCCCAGAGAAGGGAAATGGACCAGACCTTTCAAAGACTGCCTGCATCTCTGAAGAGGACCAATGAAGTTTCTTTGCACTTGACTGTACACAAAGTACAATATTACAGCAATAAACCACAGTATGATTGTATAACAGTTAGTTATAATAGGCTTGATTTCATTTGACACTTACAGGCCGATTATACGGTAACTAACAACGCAAATGCTGCAATGAGTACAGAATATTTGAGGAATCAGACCATTTGTTTTTTTCAACTCAATCATATATCAAACACTGCACACGGGCCATGACTGGCCTTGTTTCGTGGAAGTCAACTATGCATTTATGTATTTCTGTTTTTCTGGCACATCTGCTGAGAATAGCCAGAAGATCTCAAAACTCCAAAACACTGCTCATAGTTTTGAATGTCTTCTCTTGTTTCTCAAAGGGTGTCTCATTAAGTATTTACATACAGTAAATCAAATGTTGTTATGGACTGGAAGTAACAACAAAAACAAAACTGACTAGAGTTTTTAGTTAACCTTAAATATGATAGTTTTAGCAATTTTAAGCAGTTATATGGCACTGTTTTGAGAAGTGTAGATTCCAGCTCAGGAAAGTGACATAAAAAACAAAATGTTCCTGCTTTTGGAGCTAAACTTGAGTAATTGTTCACCTTTCTTGCTTTGAAACATTATGAACATTGATTGTGTTGAATACAAAAGCAACTTGGCTACAAGGACTGTAAGGACATGTTGTTCTAAACATGAAACCAGATAGGTAACTTATCACAAGTACCACGTTTCTGAAGTTTGCATCCGTGACAGTGAAGAAGACACGCTGTTCATGTATGGGGGGAAAAAAAAGCACTAAAGTGGAATCGGTTCAAATTTCCTGTCACAATTCCTCGTATAATCCATGAATGGCGCAATGAGTAAATATTTGGTGAGTGTCTGTCTGTTCCAATGTTATTTTGGAGTCTAACAACAACGATGTGTCATGTCACAACCACATCACGTTAATAATCTACAGTATATAGGAGAATATCAGCTATTCCAAAGAGGTAAGAATGTGTTTCTCAGGGAATTTTTTCTGAAGGCATTTTGAGTTGAATTGGTCTGGTGTCCTAATATTTTGGGCCATAAGGAATTTTGGATAAAGTGTTACTGAGTGGTTAATGTATATACAGAGATAATTCTGTACATTACATGTTTTCAGACAAATATACACTAATTCTTGTTATAGCTGTGCAAAGTGGCTCTTAAAAACAGTTACCAGCTTGATCCCGTCAAATTTGTGGACCTCATGTTGACATTAAGTGTAATCTTTGTGTACAAACTTTTAACCCACATCGAAAGTCTTAGCCAACTAACTAAGTATAGCTTCACTGACAATAATTAACTACAGTTTCTAAGCTCAAGCAAACTCAAATATTTCTTATACATAGAGTTAAATTATAACAGACTGTTTTCTTTTAAAGGCCTCAAGCTATCCAGTTATATATATATATCGTTCAGTGCATGTGATATCAATCATTAACCAGCAGCGGTGGTATAGTTGTTCACATTGCCTCCACTCCAGGGGTCTAAAATTCAGCTTCTCATGCCAGGACACCTCAAAGCAAATGAATGAACATGTTTTTCAAACATCACATTTGAGGTTGAGTTCAGGAGACAAGATGGATCCCTGAGAGTACACCGAGAAACAAAGCCGTGGCCTGCGGCTTTACCGTTGGGATGTTCATTAATGAGCTGAACTCTTGTTTTGTATCCACCTTTTTTTCCTTTTTTTTTTTTTACATGGAAAGTTTTTCTTGAAAACAAGTGCAATGAGCACCAATAACTCCAAGGTTTGTTACGTCCGGCAAGGACATAATAAAATGGCCTGTGTTTTATTTATTTATTTATTTACTTATTTTTTTATTTTTTTATTTTGGTTTATTTGTTTATTTGTTCTTTGTCTGTCTGTTAGCAGGATTACGTCAAAACTATTTAACGGATCTTCACCAAATTTTCAAAAGAAATGGATCTTAGACTCCAGATTACTCCATTAAATTTTGGGGGTGATCTGGATCTGGATCTCGATTATGGATCCAGATTTTAATTTCTGGGGTCTGAAATGAGGATCACGTCAAAAGGACATGACAGATCTTCAAAGATACTACCTTCAGATTGTTTCATGGAAACCCAATCCAGCTGAAAATTAGTATTACAATGCAAATAATGTCTTTCCTTCGGTGTCCACGTCAACGTTGGCAGACATCAGAAATCTCTGCTCTTGTTTTTAATTGTTTCATGTACAGTATATCATCCAAAAACTCGAAGTTGTAATCAGAGCTGTACCTTTTTTTAATCTTACTTGAATGCTACCATTGTTTGATTTACTTTTACAAGTTTTTTAATCAACAATGAATTGCTAGACTTTTTTCATTCAGTCTTACACTTTCTTGTTGAAGGTAGATTAACATATGATACGTATTTATTCCTCATGAAAGAAGCGATGACAGTCAATTGTATGCCAAAGACAGTTTATTAGTAATAACATGCACCACCCAAAGTCCCTGAAGCACATTCAAATGTAAAACTACCATGGTCCAATAACCACATTTGGTGTATACTGCCAAGGGCTATACTCACAAGTGGAAATTAATGTTTTAAATGTCACTTCTGGCAGTTGGCGTGAACATGTGACTGACAAGAAAGATGAGTTTTTTCTGAATTGAACATTGACCGTGAGAAGACATAGCTCGCATGAAACTAAAGTCAGACTGAAGGTTTTGTTTTTGATAGAAAGCCGATGGTTTTGTGTCTTGAATCATAATTTGATCCAAGTGGCGGGTTAGGAGTTTAAAAAACAACAACAACCCTTTACTGAATTATTTCCTGGATAAAAAGCAGTGGCTTATTTCTCCTTCTGTCCCCACCTCCATACAGACCCTCTGGATTGTGACCTTGTAACAAATGCCTTGAACCAGACTATGCTGGACCCCTGTGGTGGGAAAATATTCTGAATGGGCCAGTGGGTCTATGAGGAAGGACTCTGGTTTGGAGAAGAAAGACTCTTTTCCAAGAACTGATTTAGGAATGTTTAGAGCAGAAACTTCATGAAGCTGGAGTGACGTTTTTATTACCATCAACTGGGAGGACTACAGAAATATTGCAATGACACTTCTGAATACAGGATTCAAAGTTGCATGATTAGCAGATGATGTATTTGTCTATCTCTACATGTTATTCTTATTGGTTGCACACTTATTCCAGAAAACTGCAACTATGCCTAAATGCAAGCCCATGATGACAATCTAAAGGTCCACCTCAGTGTGCAGAACCTGCCCTCCATGCTGTCCGGTCGCTCTATGGACAGGCCCTGGGAGAATGTGTGTGTCAAAAGGTTATGCAATCAGCCCACCACGCTGAGACTGCACAGGCCTCTAGTGTGCTGTGGGGAGTGAGTGTGTGTATGTGTTTGTGTGTGGGGGTGACTGAATGGGACTGGATGAAGGGGGTGGAGGTGGTGTTGAGTGGCTGCAGTGCTTCCAAAGAGGGGCAAAGAAGAGGGAAAGTCTTCACTGTAGGCTGCACCAAAGTGTTCACTTTTTGCAGATCTCCGCCCCCCCTCATGCATGTTATATAGTGAAACCTGACAAAACAGCAGGCCTGTATTTCAAGCTGTGTTTGCTCCTGGGAGCCACCGTTGTACATAATGAAAGGTGAGTCCCTTTGATTATTGAACATGTGACATTTTTCTTTCTAAGTACATTTAAATTGAATTTTATTTATTGCTGTCAAGCGCTACTTTGAATGTAAATGCAAGTTTTATATGATTGTTTATTTCTTGGAAGCTGCCTCTTTGGAGAATTGCAGGTGTAACTGACATATCTGTAAAAAGTTACTAAACCTCACTGTCTTTGGCTCAACAAAGGTTTGTCAGACTGAAAGAAAATGTACCTGCTGAAAGTGACAGACTGCACATAAGTTATTGGACGGTTTGGACTTTTATACAGATTGTGATTCTTTAGCCTTTCAAGGTCACTATGTTAATATTTTCTTTAGTCAATCAGAAAGCAGATCTTCTGCTTTTAAATGTGCTTTTGAAGTGGGCTGATTCTTGAGCGTATGTATAGTCCGCATAGCTCATTTAACAAACTATCTTTATGAATTTTCCATTATTTTTTGCATATTCAACATTGATGCTTCATAAAAAGAAAGGCTCAGTAATACAAAATACAAATGACTAATCTCACACAAAACTAAGAAAACCAATCAAAAAGTTGATAGAGCAGACAAACATGTTTCTTACAGCTTCTGTAAATCTTTACAATAGATGTATGCTCACCACTTGATCTTCCACCATTATGTAACCACCTCAGCTAGAGATTAGTCTCAGTTGTTCAAACTGTGGAGCTTCACAGTCAGAATATGTGACTTGTAACTCAGGTCTGCACGTGCTTACAACAGCAGAATATTGAACACCCCTCATATTCAAGTACGAGGTGTGTGGTTCAGTGTGAGACGGGCACAAATGGCTCTTTGAGTGTTGATGGTTGCTGACCCCTGGACTAAACTGTAATCATATTGATAACCACTGGATTGCTGATGCACTGATGAAAGTTAAAGATCTGAGGCTGGATTGCCCCGAGAGAGAGATCAGCTATCATTGCCATTACCATCTGTTGAGGACCTTAACTAAACTTTAGTGTGATGACACTCTTTAGATACCCAAAGGCCTTGCAGGTAGTGCAACATGATGACTTTGACAAAAGGTTGACATGTTTCTGTAAATTACTCAGAATCTGATGAGAAGATGGCCATACAGTCACATATAGATCAGCACTCTTGTTTCACAGTGAGAACATACTTGGCTTGGAGGCCTGTTCCTGTGGAGCTTTCATGTTCTCTCTGTGCATGTGGGGGCTTTCTGTGGGTGCTTTGGTTTCTTTAAAACAGTATAAATGTGTTTGATACTAATTGGTGACTCTAAATTCAGCATGTTTAGAAGTGTGATTGTTCTACCATTGATTAAAAAAAAGTCAGATTTGCCACGTAACTCCAATGCAACCCTAAATTGGAAAGTGGTATAGAAGACGGATGGAAGTGTTTGATATCATAGGGGTTTTCACTGGTTCATGTAGCTTGAAAAAGACAGGTGACAATGGCAATGTCAAACACATTTTGCATCTAAAAACCTCAATACATGAAATGTTACGGAATCTTGATTCATTCTCATGAGAATGAGCTGATGAAACAAACCACTGAAGTCACCGGACATGAATATTTTGGTACTTTTCAACAAACAACTTTTCAACATTGCCAGCCTAGGCCTATTTTCTCACGAGGCGCCTCCCCTTTAAGGACCTGTGTGAAACGTGTGCTTGCCAAGAGATGTTAAATATGAGTATAACTTTTCATCTCTTCCACCACAATTTGTTTTTTTTAACATGTGTTTCTTGAACCTCTGTGAAGAAAAGTGAGGAATAGAATAACCTGAAAGTCCAATGAGGATTCCAATTTGCCAACACAAAGGGGAGGGGGCAGCTCCAAGCAGGCATGCCCTCAAAGTTCCTTCTGAAACAGCAAACTTTATCTTACTTTACATCTTACTTGTTTTTACCTCATTTATCACCGCCACAATCTCGCTGTGATTTCAGAGAGCACATTCAAAGTCTCCCTTGTGCTCCACCTCTATGTTGGTTTAACAAGGGGAGCCACTTGTTTTTGTGGATGTGCAAAAAAGAAAAGATAAATAAAAAGAGGATGGAAATAAGCACATTTTCACAAGTGGATTAGTGTGTGTGTTTCCGGCAGACTGGTGAACAATTCATTTGAATTTGGACTGCAGCACCGACCACAGTGTACTCCTGAGAGAGGAAAAAGGGGTAACAGAAGAGCATGTTAATGCATCCTGACAGGAGTGAGCACAGTCAGTGAGCTGTCTGTTTCCTCCACAGAGGGAAATTCTTTCACCGGCATGGCCCCAAAACAGGGTCTGGCTGAAGGCTTGACCAGCTTCAGACGTGGTCATGTAACTTCCAGCTATTACTGACCTTTTTCAACACAAACCAATGGGGTGCTCCATTGTTTGATACTACCCATGTAAACACAAACAGACATCACAAGGACTTTCATTACTTACATTAAATCCTCCAACATTGTATAAAAAATAAACTTTCTCTCATAGTTAGTTCTAGGATTAAGACAAAATAAAAATCATTTGCTTTGCTTTAGATACGAACAAATATCAGGTCTCCAGGGACTTAAACAGTTAATTTGTTTCTTTAAAGGCTGTAAATTAGTCTTCAAATAATTTTTATTGCCTTTGAGTGTTGCTCCTGGACACCCTTCTGTAATCTTCCTAATGTTTAATGTTTCACAACACTTTCTCCATTGTCACTCTCAGGAGGACACGCGGGCGATACGGACAACATGGCGAAGGCTGAACCCTCCAACGGCCACAGCAGGCCCTTGGACATTGTGCCCAGTACGGAGGAGAAGATGGTGGAAAGAGGTCAATGGGGCAACAAAATTGAGTTTGTTCTGTCAGTAGCAGGAGAAATCATTGGCCTGGGTAATGTCTGGCGTTTCCCCTACCTTTGTTATAAAAATGGAGGAGGTGAGTGCTGCAACAATCTACATTCATTAACTTGTTACCTGTTCAAAAACATTGCTTTTCTCAAGTTAATGACACTTGGTGACAAGGTTGTTTTGTTATAATCTACGAAAAAATATGTAAAATGTGTTATATTGATTGCATTAATGAATGTGTCTTGTGTTTTTTATTTTTGAATTTATTAACAAAACAATTGTGTGACAAGATCCACAATGTAAAACTGATTAGTTATAAACTAAATTAGTGAGTAATAAGGATTTGGTTAATTAATTTAATTTGGTTAATTTTGTGGTTTTTATTACTGTGGGAGAAAAAAAGGTGTCTGAATCTGAATCTGAATTAATGTGATCTATTATTCTAAGGCCTTTTTTTGCTAAGTAAACGTGGACAACAGTTGTGTTTCATGCAGCAAACTAGTAAATGTTTAATCTATGACCTCTGATAGAAGAAGGTAATCTCACCCAGCTGCCATATCCATGCACTAGTAAGTCTGAGTAGGTTTACAGCAATTATTTGAAATAATGACTTTTTCCTTGTAATTTGCTGTTACAAATTCAAAATCAGAAAACCATACAAAGACCTCTCTCCATTATATGTGTGTGTGCGTGCGTGCGTGCGTACGTGTGTGTGTGTGTGTGTGTGTGTGTTTGTGTTGTTGAAGACAATTTTGTGAAATCTTTCTTAAATCTCTACTTGTACAGGTGCTTTTTTTATTCCATACCTCATCTTCCTGTTTGCCTGTGGGATCCCAGTCTTCTTTCTGGAGACAGCTCTGGGCCAGTACACCAGCGAGGGAGGCATTACCTGCTGGAGGAAAATATGTCCATTGTTTGAAGGTAGTTTACCTGATTTGTTGGACTGAAAAGGAATTTATTTATATCAAAAGCAGCTGATGTGGAAAAAAACAAAAATAATTTTAATTACAGGTGTGGGATACCAGTAGCATCTCAGACGTGTCTAGTGGTGTAAACATTAGACGATCAAACTGAGACAAACGGTTGTACAATAACCTTAAACGAAAAGACAGAAGTGTGTGCAGTATATATTGAGAGGATTCATGTTTGCTTGTGTGTTGGCACATGTGTGCCTGCGTGTGTTTGTTTCTATCACGTAAGACTGCTGTACACATGTAAGGGATTCATGCTAACAGCTATGCTATAGTTGCTTGTAAGCAGTCAAATCTCATTTCCTAACAGCTTTCAGCATTCACTCTGTTCTCACCCATTATCATAACCCACAGCCGATGACAGCTGCAGAATATTGTGTTGTCAGGGTGGCTTTCATGTGCTGAACAAGCCTTTAACTCAAACCTGGTCTTCTCTAAATTTGCTCAAAAATAGATTCAATAAGAGTTCATGTGTGCACTGTTAATGACACTGACGCTGCTCACCTTTCAAGAAGATTTCAGCAGTCAAAGAGCCATTGTAACAATGATAAAGCAGAATATTGCAATCACTTGCCTAAAATTTGAAATTCTGCCAATAAAGCTCTGAAGTGGGGTCTTCAGACCAGACTGAGTGCAACACCATTATTTATTTTCATGCTGCTTAGTCCATTCATGATCATTGCATATTAAATGGAGCAGCTGAGCCTTGGTTGGTAGAGGGGATCAGTCTCGCAGTCTCCCAGTGCATGAGTTGTTATAGTGATCCCCTACTTCGCCCTGATCATGTGTTGATGAGTCATTAGGTAAAACAATGAATCTTACGTCTGTCACAATGATGTATGAGCATCTTACATAGCAGCCGTCACCATTATAGTTTGGGTTTATGCATGACTGTGAACCAACGATACAAACCCTGTAAAGCATGTTGAGGCGGTTCAGTTGGTCGGATGTGCACTTTGAGTAGGTATCCATTCAACATTCAACCTCGGTGAAACTTCACTGTAGTTTATAAATAGTTTATTGTCGTATGATCAACTCACTGACCCCGTCAATTTATTGGCCATAAAGTAGAGGCTTTATTTTTCAGGTGTGGGTTATGCTACCCAGGTGATTGTCGGTCTGCTGAACATCTACTACATTGTTGTGCTGGCCTGGGCCATCTTCTTTCTGTCCAACTCCTTCACCTGGGATCTGCCATGGGCGTCCTGCAATAACTCGTGGAACACAGGTGAGACGGAAGAGGTGTTCAGAAAACTTTTCACTTGTGGCAAATCTGTGGAACTGTGATGTTATCGAAGATATTGTTAATGATGGATTTGTTAGTGTAATATCCTCATATTGCTAATTAACAGTATTGTTTTACTTTATCGGAGTGAAAGTGATCGCATCACTTCACTAATCTGCCTCAGCAGTAGGATTGTTTCTCCTTCCTGTGTGTAACTTGGAAACCTTAGAGAAAGCTTGGATTTCTTCACACGACTGAATGTCCTTTTGTCTATCCTTCATTCAAGATTCCTGTATGGCATTTCAGAGGGGGAATAGCTCCGTCAATCACCATGAGAACACCACCTCTCCTGTCATTGAGTTCTGGGAGTACGTACTTAGATTTTCTTTTTCTTTCCTTTTTTTTTTCTTTTATTGCTTATCTACATCCTGAAATAGTCTTGGAACACAACAAAGTGACTAAATGTCTTAACAATAATTTAGATTGTCAATTTTATCAAATAAAAAAAAATTTCTGTGCACTTCTTATTTTCATCCATGTATGTCCTCTGCAGGAACAGAGTGCTGAGAATTTCTTCAGGTATTCACCACATTGGCTCTCTGAACTGGGATCTGGTAATCTGTCTCGCTGTTGCATGGGTTATATGTTACTTCTGCATTTGGAAAGGAGTCAAATCCACGGGCAAGGTGAAACTTTTTCTCTCATTTTCTATATGCGGTAACAGAATTTTATGTGGACTAAGACCAAGCAGCATGAAATATTCGTTCATGTATTAGCATTGATAAACAGACAGACAAACAGCTGTCAACAACCATGGTAATGAGTAATGAGTAAGCAGTGTTGTTTTCCTACAGGTGGTTTACTTCACAGCCACTTTCCCTTACTGTATGCTACTGGTCCTGCTGATCAGAGGGGTCACCCTGCCAGGAGCCATGATTGGAGTACACTTCTACCTTTATCCTGACTTGGGACGGCTATCGGACCCACAAGTAGGTTCACTAACCCTCCATATATATTCTCGACGGCTTCACCCTGTTCAGGGTCGCTGGAGCCAATCCCAGCTCACTATGGGCGACAGCCGGTTACACCTTGGACAGGTCGCCAATCCATCACAAGACAAACACAGAGAGACGGAAAACCACACTCACTCACATTGTTCCCAAACCAAATGACACTTAAATTTACTGGAAAAGAAATGTTAACAAGGGGACGCTCTGTAAAACATTCCTTGAAGGCAACTTCTCTGTGTTTACATAGCTGATCAGTGTTGAGTCCATTCAGACCATTTTGGAAGACATTGGGATAACTTTGGTACTCTGATGTTTTAGTGCTGAAAACATTTGATCAACTTTTCATAAATATTCATGGCATTTTTATCAGCTTGCATACTTGACTGTTTGTATTCACCCTGAGATTCTGATTGTTTAAAAATGTGAAGTTAACAGAAACAAACAGGCATCCCTGATTAACATTGTTCTTAATAGTGCAGCTCTTTGAGACTGAAAGTTCATGAATGGTGAGAATAAATCTTTGACTTCATGACTCTTTTGCTTGTCTGACTGGGTAAGAATTGACACCATGATATACTTGAGGTATTCATGTAATGTTTCGGTTGAGGTGGAGCTCGAGAGTCCCGACTTAAAATTACTCTTTAAGTTGTGGCATCCCAGTTGATCACAACAAGTAATGAGGCAATACATTTCCATAAAGGCTGTTCTTGTGCTAGTTCTTTAAGAGGACAAAGTCAAACGATCTGCTATATTAAATATTCAAGAAACTTATGTGCCCGTCTTGTTAGAAAACACTTTGTTGCTATGGAAACAACAGCTAAGTGTTCCGATAACATATCACAATGAAAAACAAGCTCGAGTTTCTTTTTTATCGATATGAACGGGATGCTTTACTTTCACTTTGCAACAACAAGTGGAAAATTCAGAGCTCCAAGGGAAACAGAATGCAACATCAACCCCAAGTGTCACTGACTTTTACAATCTTGTCCAATCCCACTGTAGTGCAGCATTGTACAGCAGACACATGAGGTGGCATGTTAGGAAGTTAAAAAAAGAAATTTTCTAGGGTTTTTCCAGTTGTTTTTGTTCTGTTCCCAAATGAGTAAATGAAGCCAGTTATTGTGGTTTTGGATTCAGCATTGGATTTTGTCCCATTACTTCCGGTTTTTGCACCAACAATAGGTTGATTTAGGCAGTTTCAGCTAATGAAAATGAGAATACCATGAATAGTGTTGGTAAGGGGGACTTGGTCTTTTTTTTTTCTTGCTATTAGATTGCAATCCACATGACAGTCTGAAAACGGGCCCCCCCTTCATTCCTTTGGAGGGACTCAAGGGATGAATACAAACTCAGTGTGTGCAGGCCAAGTCAAGCTAGGCTGTGGAGTTTTGGGAATACCTGCCTTTGTGTAACGTTGTGTCCACAGCTTGTACTGTTGGTTGGACCTCTCAGTCAATCAGCTCCTCAGTCCTGGCTGCCAACTATCCGAAACATGCCCCAGTGCACTTGAAGCACTTTGCCAGAATTGCAAGAAGAAGGGAAAGCCTAATTTGAATTTTGAAGTGTGAGTGAGCATTTAAAGACTGCTGCACTCTGTGCCTTAGAGGAGGAGAGGGATAATGTGCTTTGTTTGTGGACGATGCCAGAATGGTAGGGGTAGCAGGCTCCACAGAAAGTAACCGCTGTTCCGGGTCTAAAAAGATTTAAACTTTGTATACCAGAATTATGTAGATATATGGATTTATTCAAACGTCATATGTTAATTGCATATGCTGTAACCGAGAGCTTAAAGGGTTCAAAAAGGTCCTGGTGTTAACTATGTATATATGAATCTATCACTATCACAGTCACACAGAAACTGTCACACATTTAAAAATTGTGGTTCCTTCAGTCCTTCATAAATCTGTTTCATGCAGGTATGGATGGATGCTGGGACTCAAATCTTCTTCTCCTATGCCATCTGTTTGGGATGCCTCACGGCTCTGGGAAGCTACAACAAGTATAACAACAACTGCTACAAGTAAGGCTGCAAATATTGATGCAGTTTTATCAAAACTACCTGCACTGAGCTACCTTTTATATCCCAGTAGTTCCTAAAGTTTACCAGGGGTCTCATTTATAAGACATTGTGTAGGATTCCAACTAAAAATATACGTGCGACCAAAAGCTGGAAATGGTGTGCGCCAAAAAAAATTCAGATCTATCAAACCGTGTATACGCACATCTGCGGGCACTTTCCTTTTATAGATCACAGTCCACCTGGAAGGTTGCTCATTTCATATCCCGCCCTCAACACGCCCACTTTCTAACATAAATGGTCAATGCAAAGTACCTAGTCAATATTTTTGCATCTCAATCAGCCTGCTGATCGCTGGCATTTGGCACTAAATTTTTGCAGAAAAGATGAGGAAAAGGAATTTTCTGAAGATTGAAATTGTCATGGAGGAGGTGGAGGTCAGGAAAATGATCAAATTTGGTGGTCATAAGAGTGGATTCACTAATAAAAGAAAAGGCGGTGTATATTTGTTCAGTCAGGGAATTGCAGCGACTCTGGCTATTTGTTTGGCAAAACGCTGATTGGTCCAGCACGGTAACGTCATTGACTGTTATGTTTCCGGCTGTATTAAAGTCTACTAACACTGACTTAGCCTGTACATGTGATTATATTGTCTTGTTGCTGTCATGCCGCCGTATCTCACTCTAACAAAAGAATCGATAACACCCACTTCAACTGGCTTACACGGTAACTTCGGTTGGAGATTAATGCATGATAAACATGGGCAAAAAAACTATGTACCTAACCCAAACCCTTACTCTAAACCTAACCCTAACCTGAAACCTACAAAATAGTTTCTCAGTGTTGCAGCAGGCGTCAACACTTTGATGATCTACATGTTGGAGTAGGAACTCCGGAGATAGTCCGACTGTGAAGAAAGTGAGTGGTGGCAATTCATTCTTTTTGACGCTGCCTGGATTGTCCTGGAGTCTCTTTAGTAATATGTTATACATTGTTCATTTTCAAAATCTTGTAAATGAGTGTTAAATTCTGCAAAGGAAGAAAAACTATCTCCAACGTGAAACACGTTTTCACTGCTCAACGCCATCTTTGCAAATGACCCGATGAAGTAGGTCACATAATGACGTCTCCATGCTCGCGCTTGACCGATCAGAATGTTTGCTGGACAAATAGCCAAAGTCGCTGCTGGCGCGTGACCAGACAGAAAGAAAAACAAGTGATCGGCATGTCATCACTGCTGTAAATAGTGTGAGAGCCACAGAGATCTGAGACTGCAGAGGTGAAAGAGAGATCTGAAGGTGAAGGTCAGAGGCAAGTGATACCATGGAGGAGAGTGATACCATGGAGGAGAGTGATACCATGGAGGAGAGGGGACGTCATGGGGACAGCACCTGAGCACAAAAACAGCCTCCACAATTGTGACGGCCAGCGTGTGCGGCAGAGTGTCGCAGAGGGAAGGAGACAGTTTTGGTGGAGACCACAGCGGAGACTGAAAAACTCCAGTTATATCTTTGTAATGAATGTATAAATTAAATATTTGAACAGGAACTCGTAAAAAGGCTCAGGGGACTTTGTCTGGTGTCCTCGGTCACTATTGGAGGCGGTGGGTGACGAGGAGGTCGTCTGTCTGCAGTTCCGCTGCGCTTCGTACCAGAGTGTCCAGAGCGCATCGCAGAGTGCATCCACAGTGCAGCTTTACACATGATTGTCTAATCGCTATATATATGCTTAGACTGATTGTTACCTACCTAATCATAATTGATAATCAATCAGTTCTATTCGCCACTCTGTATCATTTGAAGATGAATGTCTGATATATAAACATCGTGCTGCTGATTCAGTAGTAACGTCTCACTAAAGAAACATCTAGAACACTGCAGCTTGGCTGTTTATGGTCACGTGGATCAATAAGTGTGATATGTGAAGACATTAAATGTATGAGACGAATCTGGCTTCCATTCTCCACCACACCATCAGCGCCGCCAGTTTTCCTCGTCTCAAAAATGTGCGTCCAAAGTTTGTATACCGGTACCGGTACCGCACATTCTCCAGCAAATTAAATTTTTTAGATCACAAACTTTGCGTGGAAAGTGGCATACGCATCTTTCAGAACCGGTTTCGTGCGTATGCAACATATATAAATGAGGCCCCTGACGTATTTTTTTTTTTTTTTACCTTAATGATTTTACACTACTATAAAAGTCTGCCTTTTCATTTGATTAGGGCCTGTAATCCTTTCAGTTTTCTCTATTATCTTTAACACTTGACCATCCACTTTTGAATTGAAATCATTTTCCTGTGTTTTTTTTTTTTGTCCAGGGATTGCCTGTGCCTTTGTTTCCTAAACAGTGGTACCAGTTTTGTTGCTGGTTTTGCGATCTTCTCCATCCTGGGCTTCATGTCCTATGAGCAAAATGTCCACATTTCAGAAGTGGCTGAATCTGGTTTGTGTTTCTTTCATTATTTTCAAAAACACAGCACCACATTATAAGTACAAAAGAGCTTCTGTGTGTGCTGTTTTAGCTCATTCCTTCTCGACAATAACATAATAGAGCATGGTGCATGTGTTTTATAGTTTTTTTTTTTTTTTTTTAATAAGTGACAATTAATGTGGTGGCTCCAAAACATCCCCCACTGTGTCCACTGTACAATATAAGTACGAAGAAAAAAACTGTATTAAGTGGGCCCTTGATTTGTCTAAACTGAAGTATTTTTGCACTCCAAGAAAGACCCCCCAGCATTTATCAGGTAAATATTTAGATTTCATGTCAGGACTTGGCCAGTATACATCCTGGGGAAACACTAAAACCTGCAAACTGTACGTGAGATGAGCTCGTAGAAGGAGGAATTGATGAAAAGTACATTTAAAAGTAGTCCGGTGTGGGGGTGGAGGTTGGAGTGGGCTGCGGTACGTATAGATTGAAACAGAAACAACTTCTGCAAACAGCGTCTGCTTATCACAAGTGAACAGCTAATACACATATTGTCGAAGTCCAAAGTTTGGACACATATTGATAGTTAATGATCAACCAGGTTCTTTATGAGAGACAAATCATTTCACTTTACATAATTGAATCGCTCTTCCATTGAAATGGATTAAAACAATACAGTGTATCCGCCACAACTGATGGTCTCAAACACAATTAGGGAGGTAAGAAATTCCCAAAATGAACTACTGGCAGTTCATCTGTTAAAAAAAAATGGCTTGCACATGAAGCTGATGGCGAAAATGCAAAGAAAGAAAGAGTAAACTTTCCATCAAAAGAAAAGGAGAAGGAAAGAGAATTATAAAAGATATTCAGGTTTCTTTAACACATTTTGGACTATATAACTGTATTTTTTTTTCACTATTTAGATTTTTTTAAGTAATGACCTACAAAGAAGGTATTGAGAAAAATAAATGAAAACCATTTAGTGACATTTGTTCAAACTTTTGATAGGTAATGAGATTGGATATAAATGAATACATTTCTCAACCTCCACAAGCCTTGTGTCATGCCAAGTTGGATTTTTGGTTGGATGCTGGATGCCAGTTGTAACTGTAACTATAACTCATTTCTTTTTTTAATTCGCTCTCCATACCGATGTGTTTTTACACAATAATATCAAGTTTTGCCCTCCATGTGTTTGTTTAGATTATGATATAAAAAATAAAAAATTTCAAAATAAGCTCACCCCTCCTTACTCCTGCTATAAAGACCCCATAAGAGGTCCAGCACACTTTGCAAATTACCGGTTTTCATAATTGATGCATTAGAGCATTTTCTTAGTGATCTTCTTGTAACATTCTCTAAATGTGCAAAATTCAAAACAATGAGCAGAAAAATATATTTATATTTATATTTATATTTATATTTATATTTATATTTATATTTATATTTATATTTATATTTATATTTATATTTATATTTATATTTGTGCCTGTCAGGTCCGGGCTTGGCCTTCATAGCTTATCCTCGGGCTGTGTCCATGATGCCGTTCTCACCTCTGTGGGCCTGCTGCTTCTTCATTATGATCGTGTTTCTGGGACTCGACAGTCAGGTGAGACCAGGCAGAAGAAC
This sequence comes from Parablennius parvicornis, assembly GCA_900302745.1. Lineage (NCBI taxonomy): Eukaryota > Metazoa > Chordata > Actinopteri > Blenniiformes > Blenniidae > Parablennius > Parablennius parvicornis. Next base: position 24,097 of record OMNM01043912.1, read on the forward strand.
ATGCACGAACAAATGACATTTGTTAATAAAGAGGATTATATTATATTTTCTCATGATATTGTGATTATGTCTGTTGTGTGTTAGTTTGTGTGTGTGGAGAGTCTGGTGACAGCCATGGTGGACATGTACCCCTCCACCTTCCGCCGTAAAAACCGCAGGGAGCTCTTCATCTTGGCCATCGCTGTGGTTTCCTTCCTCCTGGGGCTCATCATGCTGACAGAGGTGAGGCTCAGTGACCTCGCTTCATAATTTTTGTTTAAAAAAAAGAAAGAATGAAAAAGAGACTTTATGTTTACATTTTGAAAAACATCCATGTTTGAATAATTTGGTGGGACTAATGACAAGTAAGCCAACATCACACAACAACTGTGAAACTGAATCGAAACAATATCTGAAGAGTATTTCTTTGCCCTCTTCCTCTAAAGTAGTAAAGAGGCTTTGAAACTAGGCAGGTCTCACATATTTAAATTGCCTGAAGTTTTTTGTTAATCTCTCCTACTGTATTTGCTTGTGAATTAATGCCTGTCTGCTCCCACAGGGAGGAATGTATGTCTTTCAGCTCTTTGACTACTATGCAGCCAGTGGAATGTGCCTGCTGTTTGTGGCCATCTTTGAGACGGTTTGCATAGCTTGGGTTTATGGTGGGTAAAGAGTATCATTTCAGAAACCACTTGAGTGACATCCAATGCCAAATCTAACTTCTCATCTAAAGACCATGAGTTGTAGAACCAAGTTTTTCCTTTATGCATGTGTCACAAACTGAAAAACACAATTTAAATCATATAGATTGCGAGGTTTAGATTCATATCTCCTATAAACCAAGGGTGTCAAACTCATTCCAGTTTACATATGGGTTGCACATTCAGACTTTAAACCCTAAAGAACAGAGATTAAACAGTTTGTTTTTATTTTCTTTTACTACTAACTATCTGGGCTGTGTAAATTCATCCCACCTAACTTATGTAAACAAAAGCCTGTTGCTCCCTTAGCTGCACAATTCCTGAAGATTCCAGTATGTTTTTTTAAGGAGTCAGTCCAATACTTTGTTGGTCATTTCATGATAATAAGGTTGCGAGCTTTCCATGTCGCTTTACAACAGACTTTGCCACCGTCTAGTGATCAGTTTTAGATCTCAGCATTGTGGTATTCATCCTCCTAATTGACCGATTGAAAGGATCTATTTATTTTATATTTCTTTGGTTAAAGAATTGCAGTTAATTGTTGCTTTATTACCTTTACATTTTGTAAGGTTTTACTTTGAGGATGGGTTGAACACTCTGGTAGTTTGGTTTTGGCCCCTGGGCCACGTGTTTGACACCTCTACTTTAAAGTGGGCAAATGTGAAGACCATCCTCATAGTCTAGGCATTAATGGACATTAATGGACTACAATGTATGATCGAGAATTTTGCAATTTCTCCTTGACATGAACACAATGAGAAACACCATGCCTCGTAAAATTTGTTTCCATTCACTGACATATCCAGCATATTGCTAATGTTGACATTTATCTTTGTTTATGGTAACTGACTAGAATATACAGAGAAGAATATAACGTTTTCCTTCACACACAGTTACACATTGTCTAGTTCCTGGTTGGGATATTTCTCTTATCTGTTTACATATAGAACATACACTGGAACTAACGTCCGTTTGCATAGTGGTCCTGCCCGGGATGCTGGCAGATAACTTGTATCTTATTGCAGTTGTCAGGGTCAACGTAATGCCAGCATCTCGCAACGTTTCTCTGACCGTGTGCTGTGCACCTCGGACAAAAGCCACAGATGTATTCAGAGGAGACAATAAACGTAGTTTAGTAAAGTCAGTTTCTGGCTTACTGCCAAGGTTACCAGGCAGTTTTGATAGAAAACAGATTGCTATACAACCACATGTGGAATAAAAGAGGCTTTCGTCTCAAAAATGACACACTCTGTCTACGTGTGTTGCATCTGCCGAATGCAAAATGATTCACTCATCACAAGTCTGCCATAAAATTAAAAACCACTGTCAGCCCAAGATGTTTAGATATTTTCGTTTATACATCTTGTTTTATTTATTTGTCCTGTCCTCCAACCCTTCATGGTGGTACAAATTCTTCTTTTGACACTTTTGAGGATATTAATTGTCTTCCCCTGGATGGATAGATTTACTCCATACTTGCTCTCAAGATCAAAACAGCAGGGGTCGTATACCAGCAGTGTGTTCCTGGCATGAGGTGTGACAGGTTTTTGACAAATGCAAAAACTGAATGACTAGTGCTAGACATTATTTATAGTCAGATATCTTGGGGCAGAGCAGATGAAAGAGCCTTTTGTTTTTCTTTTTTTTTTTTTTATCTTTTTTTATTTTTTCTCTTCAGTTCTCAAAAGGCTGAAAATCTTCTGAAATACTGGGAATAGCTCAAAGTGTTCCATTTAAAAGCGTTAGAGTCAGTATGTGGCGCTTAAGTGAAATGTCAAATTTGACATTTTGTGAAAAATTCTCCAAAAAGGCACTGGTTAAAATGTTGCTCTTAATCAGGCAATGGATTGGTAAAACACAAGTGAAACTGTTAACTAGTCTAAAACACTCTATGAACATACACATAATGCAACTAAAAGGGAACTTTAACAAGACATTACTTGAATTTAAGCAGCTTGTTGATCTAAGAGGATGTGTATTGATGTGTAAGTCTTTGTTTTTGTTGTTGCCATGATGAGAGAGCTGTGTTTTACATTCCATTAGGTTTAATTTAGGGTCGACATTGTATCTCTCATAAGGTTGTAAGGGGCTGAATCCAATACTGAGTATGAGTGAATGACAATGGGTCCTCAGTTATCTCTTTCTTGGTTACAGTTTCACCACGTTTCCTCACACATTGACAACACAGGTGATGACAGAAATGCAGACTCAGTGATCTAGTTCAAATCCAGTATGACCCTGTCTGTACAACAAATCACCACTACATCAATCCTATGAAATGTGTCATGAATGCCTCAATTATGGCATTTTCATCACCACGTGATGGACAAGAAAACTGTGAGGTTCCAGTTGCAGACTTTGTTGTCTGCTCTGGCACAATCTCAATAACTAACAACAAAAATCAAATTTTTCAGCCTCCTGAACTCAATAACCTCACTCACCCAGACACCTGCTACTTCGCCCCTCTCATTCCAACTGCGAGTCAACACTCGCTTAATGATTGTTTGTATTCACTTCTTAAGTAATCTGCAGTGATCTTCCTTCAGCTGTGCCACAGCTAGAAAAACATTTCTTTAAACGAATTGCAAAAGAATGACCTGATCTTATTTTAACTTGGACAATGTACATATCTGTGATGTATGAATACCTGAAAAAGTATGTGCATGCATGAACTGCAACATGCCTGGAATTAATTAATTAAAAAAAACTAACTATTTTTTAAAAACTTTGCTCAGCGACAGATTGCTCAATTGTAATATTTCCTCTGCAGCTATTTTTGTCTTCTTATTGCCACATTCCACCTGCATGAGC
>OMNM01043914.1:0-18544 GCA_900302745.1 Parablennius parvicornis
AAATCAACCTACACGTTAAGGATAAAAGAGAATACATGCTATAAAAAGGTTTAGAAAATCAAACAACTATATCATGCCAAACGAAGCACAACAATACTCATAAAGCTATTTTGTTTCCAGACAACAATCTGTTTGAAGGTAAATTGTTTTGTGGTTGTGTAATGCATATTATGTCGTGTTGACAATTCAAACAAATAAAGCACAAAACAAAACAAATAAATCCAAAAACAACTTCCAATCTAAAGTCGATGAGGCTTGATCTGGGCTAAATAAACGACAGTTTTATATATTAGACACTAACTACCCCTGGTGGACGAGAAGTGTTAACTCAGACTTTGAGGGACTGACTGCAGCATCAGATTTTAGATATTAAACTTAATCATGTTCAACTGGTCTCAAACATTTTACTGGAAGAGGTGCAACTGTGTATAGCTTTATGCGAAGTTTAAAAAAAAGCAAGGATGCTGTGTGTCCACTTTATCTAATCGATACAATACAATATTTCAGTTAAAAAAAAGACAAGTTGGGCGAATTAGTGCTTTCATGTAATGAACTGAAATAACACACGATTACTGTCATGAACAAGATCAAACTGGTGAGTGCAATCACCGGTTTGGAAAAAAAACAAACCCTATAAACTTCACCTGTCTGATATGGAAGGAGCTCTAATAGAAGAATTGACTGCCAGTGTTTTCCCAGGGAGCATAAACAAGCAAAGCCTTTCTAAGAAACACATGTCACTGTTTTGTTTACCTGGGAATTTCGTCCGTCTTTTTTTTGAATGGATTGTAAAACAACTCGTGGATCCGTGTGACAATAACACTGACACAACCTCTCCGAAGGCGTTTTAATCTTACATCTAAGTTTCCACAGGGATCTACAGAGGTGGTACATTGGACACGTTTAAACACGCAGTCTCCTATTTTGCTCCAAAGCCAGCGTGTCAAACTTTAAATACAAAAACCGTCAACATGAGATACTCATAGGTACCTTTTTCAAATCTGTCCGTGTCGCAGCACGAACTGAACTTCAGTTCCGCCTGAGAAACTAGCCCAATATGCTCAGAAATGAAGTTCATTTACTTAAAAAAAAGGACAAAAAAAAGAAAAATGCTAGATAATTATCAAACCAAGTTTGTACCTGTTCCTGAAGATGATCATTTTTTTGAAGTAACTGTGCGGTCATATTTTTATTAAAATATTTTTTTAAACTTTAAGTTTAAGAATTTAAGATTGTCAGATTTATTAGATTCACACATAGATAGATAGATAGATAGATAGATAGATAGATAGATAGATAGATAGATAGATAGATAGATAGATAGATAGATAGATAGATAGATAGATAGATAGATAGATAGATAGATAGAACTTTATTAATTAATCCCTGAAGGGAAATCACACTGTCAGCACATCAAAAGAAAAACTTAAAAACACTACCATTCATCCACACATTACACCACTATTTCATAGATGTGATTCAAATGAGTCAAATAAGTTAAGCAAGTGCAAACTAGTGGGTGTAAAATATACCTAAAATTACAGTTAAAATGGGATACCTAAAATGGAAAAAGCTATAAAAATGTTTGTGGGTGAGGCAAAAAGTCTTATTGCAGAATGAAAATACCACTGAGACATGACACTCTCATTATCACCTATAGGGAATACAGAGTCACTTGTGAAGCTACAACCAGTTTTTGGATTGAACCTACACACACACACACACACACACACACAAATAAGGAGTGTGTGTAAGGGAGTGTGAGGAGGAAACAGGTTTCAAATGTAAACAAAGGCCGAGGCATTAGTATTACATGAAATTAGTAACTTTTGTTTACCCAGTCATGTTGAAGTAAAACTTAAAAAGTTAAGGTAACTACACCCAAAACTTTACAAATGTATATGTACATTTACTTGCTAGATTACAGATTTGTTGCTTTTTGAAGTAACAACCAACCACGTTTCTAAATATAACTCCTTTTTTGTTAAAACCTTCAAAAATGTATATATTTTTTAAATTAATATTTAAATGGGCCACAGGCCATGATTAGGCCAGAGTTCATGATTGGGCTGACCCCGATGGGCCACAGGCCAGAACCCGAGGTCCTGACCAACGCTGCTTACAGCTTTTATTATGCTTGGTATTGGTATTTTTTCATATGTGCATCCCATATATTCAATTATGCTTTTCCCCCAAATGCATGTTCTTTTAACTATTGCAGATCAATCAGGCCTTCCAGTAGTATAATAATTATTGCCATTCAGAATTGTTACAACAAATAAATAATCTGTCAAGTATAAACTTGTTTATTTTTACTGATTATCTTAGGTAAATCTGTATCTGTCTGATTTTGTAAAACTACACTAATTTGCCAGCATTTTTGATCCTGGCCATTTTTTCCCCCCCGTCTTGTACTCGGTATCATCATGAATCAGTTTCTTGCTCCTCGTGTGTTGCTGCTTTGGCTCCTGATCCTGTTCGGCCTCCTGCTTCTTGCTCGCCTCCTGCTGCTGCTGCTGTGCTTGCTCCTGGGTGTGATTGATTTTGCTTGCCAGAGAAGATGAAGTGAAGCCTCCGCACACGAGAGAGTCTGCAGTGGATGGTGTCAACACCGCGAGAAACCAGCAGCTGTGCCGCGGTCTCAAGCTGGAGTGTGAACTCCCAGCTCTAATGAATCGCTGTCACGTGCGCCACTTGATTCCAGGCAAACAGCCCTGGTTTACCACTGAGATCCTGAAACCGAGCTCCTCTTACAGCACGTATGGATGGATGGGAAAGCAAAGGAAAGGTTTTCTAATTGTGATTGGGGAAAAAAGCAGTGTAGCAACGCAAAAAAACACAACAGTATTTATGAACGGAAATCGGCCACATTAAGGACTCGTTACCAGGGTTTGAGGGATGTAAACACCAACACAGGTGCACTAATTACTCCAGCCTGACAATAATTACTGGAGGGGAGCCATCATTAGTATTATTAGTGACACCTGTGCTTTTGCTTCTACTACACTCTGTGGAAAAAGCTCACGGGTTGGTGAGCGAAAGGAGAACAATGAATTTGGACCATACGGTGACAAAGAGGTTAATACTCCTCTATGGCATGAAGGTCGTGGGTTCAAGTTTTTCTCTTTGAGTTTGCGTATTTACCTGTCCGGGATGACCTCCTTACTAGCTCACAGTCGGCTGGAGTCAGTAGAAGTGATGTCGTCATCGAGTGGTCTTCAGGTTTAACCCCCTTGGCAATGTGTATAGAAGTGTCAACTTTGATATGCTTATGCTCATGTTCAATTTTCACTCCAATTAAAAAAAAAACAACAAAAAAACAACAAAAAGACAACCAGAGTGATTTATTATCAGAACTGGTTACTATAACTCAAACATAAGAAATTATATCAAAACTTTGTGACGTTAGACATGAAATCAACAACAGTAAACTGACGGCTACAAGAACATATAAGCCTTGTTTATGGGCTAAAAACACAACTTTAATACCACATCAATCCACTTTGTCATGTTTCAGATACAAGCGCTCTGCCATGTTATAACACAGACATTAAAACCAGGCTCCACAGACTGTGAGACTATAACCTCCATTACCATACCTCAAAGCACCACAGAGATTTCAGCTCTAGAAGTAGAACAACAGAAGTTACAGAGAATAACAGAGAAAAGTAGATTCCTCAGTTAAATACTCAGTAGAATCTGTCTCAGACTTGGTTTCAAGGAATGACAAAGAAAATCTCTATTTTGGTTCGAACCTTGAGTGATCATCTACATTGTCATACTTCCTCTTGTCTCTTGCCTTTTGTACACAGTATAGACTCACTCATGTTGGCTAACCAGAGGCCATAGTCATTTTTTCAGGTTCTGTAACGCAGGTAAATAGAAAAAGACTAAAAAATTAGTGATGTGTTGAAGTGGCCTGCAAACCAAAAATTAATACATACAGGTAATGACATATGAACTGCACTCTGAAATTAATGTATTGGTAGATTCATTTTAAAATTAAAATAAATAATCAAATGCATGTGTGGTGACTCATTACTTGTAATTTAAGAGACATACATACAGTAAAGTTCCATACATCCATCAATGTTCTACACTGTTCTTCCCAACTCAAATGGATTCCAGCTGATGGGTATGAGTCAAGACTGTCACACACACTCACATTCACACTGACGAGCAATTAGGAGACATTAATCAAGCTTGAGTTTGGATGGTAGAAGAAATTCAGTGAGAACGAATGAAGCTCAAATTGGGGGTTTTCTCACTGTGAAGAATAAGTGCGATCCAATACACCACCGTGCGGTCATGTATCTTTTGCAGTAGAAGTTCTCGGTCACAACCAAGACTGTCGTCCTCTAGTAAACACAACCAGGCTCTCTGGTGGTGATATATAATAACCAGAGTTGCTCCTCCCTGTTGCAAAGTGCGTGTGTCATTTGTCGGCTGTTATTTGATGGCTAAAATAGTACAACTGCGCTGCAGCGGTTATCTAAAAAAGTGCCATGATGCTTTAATCAAAGTTTCCATCCCTCCTGCCTTTCAATTACTATGTCCAGACGGTGAGAGACAGAGCACCGTGCTGGAATATAATCCTGGTGTGGATGCTGCAAATGACGTCAGCAGGAGAGTGTGTCAGATTTGGTCCGAAAATTGTCTGAACAGATGAGTGCGAGAGTTCACCCTCGGGTCAGTCCTGACAACATTTTGTTTCATTTCCCCCGACATTAAGTATAAGCTCTGTATTGCGTACGTGTGTATTTGTGCGTGTGTGTCAGACGTGACTATTATTTTGAGGAGTGGAGACTGCGTTAAATAAGAACAGACACGTCGTAAATGTTTGGCACAAAACCTTTTTTCAACAGCAAGTGATGCACTTATAATCATTTTTTTTTAAATACCTTTTAAACTACACAAGTGGTTTATATTACTGGTAAATGCCTTAAATATGGCAGTGTGGAGAGTAGTTTCTCTTTGCTATCTGTTTTACTGCTTTTTACGACTCGTGGCTTGTTACCAGTCTCCACGCTGTCTGTTCTGCTAGTGCCAGTCATTAAGCCTGAAGCTGGGAATGTTGGCAGCCCAGACGATTACTGGCCATCATACTGTCAAAAGTCCTAAAAAAGTATCTTGCTGGATGAATTAAATGAGTTTATTCACTTCGCAGATAGCCTATTTCTTTTAAAAACTAAAATTTACTCTTTCATGCGTGCTCTGAAGGAAATGTTTTAAAAAATATAATGATAGCTTATTAATTAAAAAAACAGCCTTTTGATGTTTTGAAAGCCTTTGATTATGTAAATTAGAATAAAATGTTAAGAAAAGTATGTCCAAACTGAAATGTGTAGTTTCAAAGAAAGCTCCTCATCAGATGACAAAAGCAAAACTGTTATCAGTGGTGGAAACATTCAGAATTGGCGAATTTGACAAAACTTTAACTATGTCTATTATTGGTTCAATGTAATACAGAGGTCCAAAGGGTTTGCTCCCACAGCTTCACATAGCTTTTGAGCTGTGTGGTAGGAAACAGGAGTAAAACCCACGCATGCATATTGAGAAAATGTAAACTACACAGGCCCCCAGCCGATCATTTTCTTTGACATGTGCGAGTCCTCTGGCCAGACGAAGCCTGGGGGTCTTGAACCAGAGGCTGGAAACTGGAATGAGCTCAGATGGTCTGATGGTAAAATGCACCGCAATATCAGGATCTTCACAACTAAAGAGCACAAAGGTTTGTTATCTGTATTAACAAGTGAAACATTTTGAAATTAGATTCACAGATGAAAAGAGAACCATCTATGGGCGATACTGCACAATACCTGCTCACACAAATGGAGTGAAATGAATGTTGTCAGAGATGTTTGATTCATCTACTTGTGTTTGGATTTTTCACGTCATGTCCTATGTTGTGGCTGGCTGTGAACTTGATCCCACCCCTTGCGTCAGGTGACCCTCACAAGCATTTCTGTCTGTTTACCTTCCTGCTTTCAAATCATTCACATGTCTGATCTCAACCTCCTGTTTTCTGTTCGTTTTTAGGATTTCCCTTGTCTGACTTTACTGCTATATCCATGGATTACCTGTGTACTGAACCCAGCCTGTTTCTGGTTTGAAAACAAACTGAACTGCACCTGTGACTCCACTTGTGCTTTTTAGGTTGTTTTTTTTTTGCATCTGAACCCTTACAAAAAGGGATTGAATCATCTTCTTTGAACAAATTAAAGCTTTGGCTGTACAAATGACCAGTCTCCATTTGTAGAAAGTTAAAACCGACTTCGCTTACTTTTAAATCTAATAGACAAAATTAAAAGCATTTGAAGCGGCAATTCAGTAAATGTTAATAATACATTTTTTTTCTCCAAAACCATTATTACACTAACTCATGTTTTCCCATGTCATAACTTTGACATTTAATTGATTGTAATTTATGCTGCTTAATGTCTTGTTCCTTATCAATACATTAATAAGGTTTGACAAATTCTCACTTCAAATACCCCCCCAAAAAAAACCTTGTGTTAAAGAAGTTCAAAGACGACATTTAAAAGTTATAAATGTGAGCAGTTTATTGAGCTTTAAATCTAACTAGTATTATGTTCTACGTCACAACATTTTACATTCCACATCATGTAACACAGTGAAATTAGATAACAAATCTGAAAACACAAAATAACAACACAGTCTCTACAAGCATTAATTCTTAAATAAGCACCAACTAATACATTTCCAACATTATCAAAATTCCCACAAATGTTGCAAGTTTGGTCTTTGTCTTAGAAAGAAAAGAAATCAGTTCGGACCTCGGAAAAGATGCCGCTGATGGAGGAGAGCTTCTCGGAAGGGCCGAGCCGATATGGCCCTGGTACACAGTGAAAGTGGAAGTACCAATCATTCCCAATATTGTATCTTTTTTTTTTTTCTTTTTAGGAAAATCACTTATAAAAATTGAGAAAAATATCAAAAAGAAAAACCATTATAAAAAATACTCTATTGACCATTCCAATATACAGACAAGAAAACGGGTAGAAAGTTGAAGCGGTACGTCACAAAAACTTTGCAACTTAGTCAGACGATGGTCGATGACATTCAGTGGAGAGTGTGACTGTGCAATATCAACACCAAGTCTCATTGTAGGTTTTCCTGATTCACTATACATGTGTATGTGTGTGTGTGTGTGTGTTTGTGCGCACGAGTAGTGATAGATAGCCATGTGAGAAGCCAGACAGCAAATGTTGGATAAAACACAACTAAGGGACAAACTATAGAGTACATTAAGACTTTTATATACATCCAAGCTCCTCTGTTAACGTTTTCTCATCGTAGTAGCCTACGTGTTGGGTCTATTACTAACCACACAGTCTGCTGGGCAACGTGTCACTTTACATCTCTCTATTTAGCATTTTCAAAGTGTAGCACGGGAGAGGAATAGCTAAACAACTTTAGTATACTATTATGTAGTTGGGGAAGTTTTCACATCCTTCATCTCACATACCTGCTACACATAAAGTCTACTTAATCATTTTAATTTAAACTGCTACACCTACAATAAATTTGATTCTAGGAGTCTTATCTTTAATGAAATTATTCATAGCTGTCTTCCTCACACTTATATATGTGGATAAAAGTTTGATTCTCATCATCAGCCTGCTTTTGACAAAGACATTGATAAGAACTTCTTTGTGCTCACAGCTACATCTGTCTGTTAAAATGCTTAATAGGGAGCCGTAAAACAAAGTGTTGACGAGAGTTCTTTCGCAACATCCCGACAAGGTTTAGTTTGACAGCAAGGTTAGTGTGAAGATTTTCACTGCGGCTCGTCGACGGCGGTCAGTATGAAAAGTGTTACAGTAGCAAACTCTGTAAATGTTGGATCAAAATGTCATTTAGCTCTGTTGTATGTAAGCGCAGTGGTTCCAAAATGGTAACGTTACATCAAAATAGTCATTTATAGGAACATTCCGCAGCCAAATCGAAGCCACGTTGCACCAATGTGGATTATTTTCAAAGTTTCTACATGACCTTGCATAGATAATTGATTTGCATTCACTGTTTTTTTGGGGGGGGTTTTGCAGCACTGCTTGTGTTTGCATTACGTTTTCTCTCCCACATTTCAGCGTTTTTAAATGAGCAATACATTTCAGGGAGCAGACTCACTAAATACAATCGGGCAATGTGCTCAGCTTGAATCAGATTTTCTCTCGCGATAGATATATAAAGCGGTGTGTAAAAATGCTTCCAATGACTCAAATGCAGGTACACCGGACATTCAAGACTCTGGCAAGTCCATGGGAAAGTGATTCAACATCCATCATTGCAGATCTGAATTTATACTCTTGACAGCACTTGGTGATGCATTTCAGAGGATCTGTTTGTAAAGAACAGATGCTCTAAATTATAATTCCCGCTGAAATGTTTCTATAATAATTTTTGACTGATCTAAAAACAGTTTGCTGGAACAACTGATGGCGTCATTGTTGAACCTCTGTGTACGCAATGGGGCGCGTGTGTGTGAAGCAACAAAAACGGCAAATAAAAATAGCTTCTGTGGAGAAACTCAGTCACAAACGCAGCTGCAGAGGAAAACAGAAACTCTGTGACCCATTTTCAGAAGCCTTGATTCCAAAAAAACCTGTACAGATGTTTCAGTACATTTGCCGAAGCAGCACCGCCCAGACAAGTGGACTATCTGCCTAATTTTCTACATGTAACCGCTTTCATCACTACATGCCTGTCTCCATTATGCTGCGAGTGAATCCTGAGACTGGACAATATGGCTTACCAAGCTCAAGCTTAGTTTACATTATGCTAAACACATCTACAGTGACATCAAACGTGTAAATATATGGATATTAACTTGTTTTTGACATTTTGCTGATAATTGAGCCATTCTCATTTAACCTTCACGAGACAGGAAGTCTTTAAAGGATCAAGGTGTAGGACTTGGCGACATGGAGCAGTGAACCTGCCGACTGCAAAGAGTCAACAGCTCAGCTTACGCCCGATGCGATGTGGTAAAGAGGATATATGCTGGTGTTGAAATTGTGAAAAGCTTGATCTTTTCCGAGGCTTCAGCTTAAGCTTCTGCACAGTAGGACTAATTAGTGACCGAGCGATCCCACCATGGAAATATGATAATGATAGAGAATTTAATAAGAGAACTAACTCCCACATCTCCTAATCAAATGTAATAAATCCAAATGAGTGAAGCTGGTATTCAACACTCACACTACATTAAAATAGTGCTTACGGTATAAATAAAAGGTACAAACTACTACCTCACTGATTTGGGGATATTGACCAGTAAGCTACATAATGAATGACTTTCGGCAAATTGTAAAGGGACAACTCCATATCCTAAAAAATGATCCTTTAAATACTCCTATTTCAGTTCATAAGAAACACAATGAAAATGTAAATATGCAATGAATTAAGCTCGCGGTGGCTCTGAAGATGTGCTACAGGCAAATATATCACAACATAAAGTTTCTTATGATGTGAAAGACATTAATGTGATAGATGAACATGCAAACAAGAATAAACCTCAAAAAAGGTGCCTGATGTGAACGTGAGTCCACACATAAAGAAGACTACTGAAACCGTTGAGACATCAGAACAAACTTCTTATTTAAAGGTGAAGTGCAGTCTGTAGATCACATATAAAGAACCTTTAACATGTTTGACTTTCATGATCCAAAAACAGATTAGAACATTCTGTGAGTGGTGCAATAAGTTTGTAGAAAAATGAGGAAATTATTGCTGTAAATTATTGAAATGTATAAAGTTATATTTTTTTGTAATATTAATACAGTAAATATTTTCAGTGTGCATCAACCAAACTCTTGTGTTATGTTTTTATCTTTAATTTAATCTGTAACTGATTAAGAGAATAAAATGAGTAATTCCTAAGACACAGCTATATTTAGAAAAAAAAAAAATTCAAAGCAGATAGAAAATGTAAATGAGCCAACAGCATGATGTCCCAATTACTGTTGAAAGCTCTAATGAGTGTGTGGAAACCATAAACAAAAGAATATGGGTATAAAAGGAGTGAAGAAAGTTCGAGTTCGCATGGTTTCGAAAATATATAAAGATAATCTGATAACAGATCAGCTGGTAGAATAAACATCTGAATTAAATTCATGTTGAGTCGCACGGTGACACGAACAAGACCAACAATGGGTTGTTTTTCTTTCTTTCTGAGAGATCAAAGACAAAACGTTATATAACTGGCTTCTAATTAAGAAACCTTACAAAGGGAGAGAAAAAAAATGAGACAGCGAGAGCATTCCTGATGTGAGTGAAAAACAAACAGATCTCATCTGCCCGGGCTGACAAGCAGAGTTTACAATCCTCAAGGTTTAATGTCTTGATGAAAGTAAAGAAAATGAATAAATAAAAATCACTGTTGTGGCAGCAATTTAGTTCACAAGTTGCTGAGACCCCATTACATCACTTACAGTAGCTGCTGGGCTTTTTATAGCACAATGTGATGTTGGGAGAACTTGCAGGGTAAACCCAGAGAAAAAAAGAAAAAAGAAAAAGAAAAAAGCTTTAAATACAATCCACCATTTTAGTTTTGAAGTGACTTTACAGGAGCAATTGTATCTCTCAAATGAACAAATTCTCCCATCGACACCGAAGCTTCACATTCCTGCAATAAACTGCGTCTTTCTGAGTTTGCGCCATTAAAGGCGCTTTACATAGTTTAACATGTATTTGGAGGAGCAGTTACAAAGTGTGTATTAAGTATTGCCACAAACCGTTGATTACAGTTTAAAAAGAAGAGTGGTGAACACAGCACGGACGTTAACGTGTTTGCCCTGAGGCACTTGGTAGTGGCCGCGATAAAAGCATTAGAAACACTACCTGTCCAGCGGAGAGTCGTATCGTTTATCTCAAAAGTACTCAAAAACTGCATTCAAATTGTCAATTGAAAAAAATATAATGCACACAGTGTGACACATGCTGATAATCACAATCATTCTAGTGTTCCAAGTGTCCAGTACAGTAACCTTGATAAATATTCAGTTTTGTTTTGTTTTTTTAATGCTACAGAAAAGAGTTGAAGCACAACATGCAGAATATGCGAGGAAGAAACTAAAAACTAGACTTGTGTATTTTTTTTTTTTTTGTGTGTGTGAGATAAGAAAAGAGACCAGAACAGATGGCCAGAAGGCTAGAGGAGGAGAGAGAGACATGGGAGCTGGGCATCAACACCGGAAAATCCTACTGAGGATAGCTGTTCTGTTGCCGGCGCTTCGCCGACCTCATTTTCTCAAAGCGTGACTCCATCTCCTCCAGAACTTTGGGGGTGTACCTTACTACCAGCTTCACCGTGCCCTGAGCCGCTTTCAGGAGCTCCACCGCTTTCTCGTGGTGCTCACCTTCAACGCTCTGAATAAGTAAAAAATAAATAAAAACAAAACAGAAATGTGTTGTAAGGTTTTAGCAGAAGAAAAAAAAAGACAATTCACTGTATAGTTTTTATACATCGATCCACACAGTATTTACTGTGCCGCCGGCGACCGTTAAGCACGGAGGGATCAACGGAATATGTAGTAATCTTTGGAATAAACAATGACCTCAGGATTTTATAGGTAGCTGGAGCGAACTTGCTTCCAACATAAGCTTCTGCAGCCTGGTTCAACTTACCGTATAACGGGGTTGTAATTTGGAAATTTTTTATGAGGGAGAGTCAAAAGGATGATTGTTTTTTCCTGGTGCTGGAATTTAAAACCACCCAAGCATAGAAAACAACAGTCACTACCGACGAATGTTCATGCGTAGGAGTCTTAAAGACGCCCTGCGGCGTTTGTGTGAACTGCGGAGACATGATTACCTTTAAGTGTTAGATTAACTATACGATTTAGCAGTAAATACAAACATTGCAGTAGATGATGTTTTTGTGTTTTGAAATGTGTCCTTCCAAATCACAGTGCTCACTTTCTTTTGCCCTGGACACCTTGCTCCTTGACGTCTGTGTCGCTTTATGTAACGCTATGCCAGTTTGTATTGAATGTTTTTACCATGCTTCTCTTGTAAGTGAAGGGCGTGTTTCTGAATGAGATTACCTGCATAAGGTCAAATAAAAGAAAGCTCTCTTAAAGAAAACAAAGCTCTCTCCAAACATTTTGTAACCTCAGCCTCAGAACGTAGTGTTTCATCAGATATAGAAAATTACATTATTTCATTGACTTATGAGGCAATGCATTAAATGAAAAAATAAGTTTTAAGCTGTGTTAAACTATTTTTTCATGAAATTACAACTCTTTGGGCATTGTCTGCACTTATTAACCAAGATGGTGATAGATATTTCTATTGAGAACTGAAGGTTTTATTCGTCTTTCTTCCATTTATTTCCTTTCACACACTTTCCCCAAACTGTTCACCTCACATTCGAAAGTTATTTCACCTGTCTTGTGAACAAATCTTATTGAGGATCTCAGTACACATTTTCAATGATGTTCAGATCAGGGAAACGTGACACGGATCAGCCTGCAGTTCTTGAAGTTGTTCGTGATGGATTTAGAAACCTGCTTCAAATCATCGTCATCTCTGCGTCTGGTGTACAGACTCTGCAACAGCTTTTGATGTTATTACTCCACCTGTTGCTGATGCAGACCCCACGGCCCCCTCGTCTCGCCTGATTGACGAGTCCTGTCGGGCCATTGTGATGAAGACATCGCCAAGACCAACAACTGAATCTGGAACGGCTTAGTCAAGCCACGTTTGAGTCAAATCATCTGATGTCTCTCTCCACCAGGCACTTAAAGTCGCAGTAAATCAGTTTTATTCTGAACCTCGTCCAACGCTCTGCACACTCGGCCTCACCCTGCTCTCTTCCTTGGCTGCGCCAATGAAAAGATGACTTGCTGGCTTCACGCTGTGCTACAACTTCATGGCTACTGCTTATTGCTCCACGGCTACTAACGTCTTACCAATCACCCACAACACAGAAGACAGAGTCCAGCTCTGGTACCCTTCTGCTTTAGCTGGATGTCAGAGAAAACTGAAAGCAGAATATCTAAGAGAGGTTTTCTGGCTTCGTGGTCACTAGTTGACTTTGAGATCATCTGTCAAGATAAATCCTATTCAGTTGATTAAGATGTGAATGTGAAGATAAATTGCACATTGAAATTTAAAAACTTTATTATTTTGTCACTTCGAGCCCTCGGGTCATCAAGTGGTGAACTTTAGGTGTACGAACAACATTTGTTAGGCATTTTGTTACTACTACGCTCCAGGATTCACTTATTTTATTAATCTCTTACAGGTGTTTTTATCCCACTCTCTCTTACTCTACTATATTTGTCTTTATTCTCTATATTTTTCTCTTAAATACCTCACCCTATAGTGTTTCTCTCAGCTCTCGTCAATTAGTCCCTGCGTGTTGGTTATACAAATAACGATAGATTGATTAGCGATAATATAAAATAGATGGTAAACAATAGAATGAGAATTTCATTAATTTCGTTTCGAGAGCTTCTTTTCTACTGCAAATGTCTGCTTACGGGAACTGACGCTTCAGTGATCATATACGGGTTAGATGTGTCACAGAGAGGACTGTGTTTCAAAGTTTAAAAAACGTACCACCCCGTTGACAGAGAGGAGCTGATCGCCTCTTTTCAGGCCGCCGTGTCGGTCGGCGATGCCTCCTGGGATGATCCGCGAGATGTAAATCGGGGAGTTTTGCTCCTTCCCGCCCATTATATTAAAGCCCAGGCCTTCTTCCGTCTTGGGCAGTTCCACCACACGTGGATGCGAGTGTCCCTCACTTGCTGCAAAAGCTGCCACCGTAGCCTGAAAAAAATAGACGAGAGTTGATGTAAAAATTCTGCTATATTTGAAATATTTATGTAAAGCTCTGAAACTAATGCTGGCGCATCAGTGACTCTACCTTGGCAGTGGCGTTGGCCCGGACTTCAGGGCTGCTGTTTATGTCCACGGTTTCATACACATGTTCATAAACCTGAGGATATGCGAACAAAGGACAATTATTCCAGAAGTTTAGCGTCACAAGATGAAATATACAGAAATAGCAGCGTGTCTCACCTCTCTGACAGCGTTACAGAATTCACTCTGTAAGACCCTCTGCAGCGCCTGCAGCTTCTGGGGGGGCACC
This sequence comes from Parablennius parvicornis, assembly GCA_900302745.1. Lineage (NCBI taxonomy): Eukaryota > Metazoa > Chordata > Actinopteri > Blenniiformes > Blenniidae > Parablennius > Parablennius parvicornis. The sequence continues at coordinate 14,120 of OMNM01043914.1, forward strand.
TCCCCTGTCCTCTGAAGCTTATCCAGCAGTTCAATAGCACGGTTGATGTCTGTCAACAACATAAGAACAAAGCCATCATAGCATATGAATATTAGTTCTCACTCTGGACCTATACAGATATGGAGAGACAATTTGTGACAGCCCAAATACACATCTTGCAAGTAAACAATTACATTGATTTACACATTATCTTCAGTTTATAAATACTACATATCTTGAACAAAAACTATTGACAATACCAACACCAACAGAGCAATTTTGATAATTTCCATCAGCTTTAGGAGCAAAAACTGCTCTTTCTGCTCAGTAATTTTCAGTGCCAACACCTCATTAACTTCATGGGGCACTGCAGAGGTTTTCAAGGGAGAGGCAGGCCTGCCCTGTGGGATTCCAAAATATTTTAGGACAGGCTTGATGAATACAAATGGGAAAATGTTTTATTACATACAATAACTTAAATGTGTGTAACTTGGTCACTGTTATTTTCTGTCCACTTTACCAGGGTCAGGAGAAATAAAATTTGATTAGTTTGTGTATTCTGAAGCTTGGCATTTTTATACCACCTTGTTCAGAGTATAAATAACACAAACGTTGAGTGAATCTCTGCAACACATTATGGAACAGGCTCAGACTTTGTAAAACCAAAGACAAATATAAAGCAAACATCTGGTACTCGAGCAAAGCATTTTGATTATATGTATTAATTAGAAAGCAAGATGTCGTCCCACTGTATGTTCAACTTTATAAGTTCTAGTCGATTTCAATTAAACTCACAGACTTCATTTAAGCCATGTTTGTTAATTTCTCTAAATGTGCTTCAGTGAGGATTTCGCTTCATTTAAATGTTTTGTTAGCATTCGATGATTTGATGAAGCCCAAGCGAAGAATATAAACATGTACAAAACAACACAAGTCCCCTCGATAGGAACCAGAAAGAAGCGGTACGACCAATAAAATCTTTATTTGAGTCATTTGTTGCAACCTGCCTGGTTACTTGCTGTGTTGTCGTTTTAGCTAGTTAGCTAGCAAGCGAATCACACGCTAATATTGCTCTAAAAGCTATGGTCACTTAAACATAGCTTGAATATTATTCCCCACTGATCACAGACGATCATCATTGCAGGGCAACACGATTTAACTCTCGTTGTTCACTAATAAATGCCTGAGTGCACTGAGCTAATGCCAGCTAACTATGCTAATGTCTCACATCATTACAAATAATATACGAAGCTACAGCTAGCGAGCTAATTAACTTTACCTCTTTCCAGCCGCACAGGCTCCCCGAGCGATGCCATGCTTGCAGCAATGGGTAATGTTGATGGTGGATATTGTTGTTAAACGGCGAGATATGGAAAAACCAATTTTAGTAATCCTGGCTAACGTTACGTGCGCTTAACAGAGACGATAAATCAGATTAGCAAAGTTAGCCGGCTATAGGCTAGCTGCCAGTGTCACGACGCGTTCAGGTACACCTTGTAAAATGGACTATCCGAAGAGGAGGCTGGGTTACTGTTACAGAATCTCGCGTTGTTTCACTTTACTTTCGACTGACTTTTTTGCCTGTCATTTTCAAACAATTCCCAAGTTTCTCAAGTTCATATGTGAACAAATTAGAGGCTATGATTGATTTTATGGATGCATTTAAAGTAGATATTATATTTACAGGTGCAGCCCCTGAACGTGTCATAACGGCGCAGACTGCCTGCGTTCATTTTTATTTAACATTTTTTTCTACATAATAACCTTTTATGGACTTGTGGCTTTATTATGACTATTCTTTTTATTCATTATTATTCATTATTGACGTGTTGAAACAGACACTTCCTTGGGAAGAAAACATTTTAAAATGTGGAATATCTGGGGCATGTTGAGGAGGAACATTTTGATTTTAATCACTGAACTTTACCTGCAACACTTTCTTCAAGTTGTACTGTAGCTGATTTTGTTTTAATAAACACACGCCTTTTAAATGCTTCATTCTCATGCCCCTGTGTGGAAGTAAATGCACGGAATCAAATTCACTCGAGCTTCAGTATGAGGATTTATTTATGTTTCCTTCCTACAAAGTTAGTGCTCATGGCAGATGGCACTGTCCATAAATAAAAGGTTAAACTTTTGGAATGGTTTTATTTATTTTTACGTTTACGTATGTTTAAAAAGAAAAAAAAGTAGTCATGGATCTAGTTAGAAACAGGTGCTTTGCCTGCTGCAAGTCTTCGTTCAGACAAAAGTTGTCCAGTTTCCCCCAAACTTCCAGATATCCCTTTTGTACCCACGAAGAAAAGGTACATCCACTTGACCTTTCTGAGAGGATGGTGACCTGATGTCCTGTGAGAAGGTCACAGCCTGAAGAATCTTCTCAGTAGCGCCCTCGGCTGGTATGAGGCTGCACATGCTGAGAGCAGAGAAATGTGCTGCTGCACTACTGTCTGTGGCCTCAAACTTGGAGTATGAATCACTTCTGACCACACCCTTGTCGGTGAGGAAACACAGCTTCTCTTGACAGCTGAGGAAAAACACATATTTATGCAATTGTGTGTGTATAAATAAATGAAAAATACCTACAGTAATCTTGGCAAGACACACTTTTGAAATGCGCATTTTGTTCATTTTCTTTAATACAATAGGCTCATTGTTTCTGTTTATTTCTTGTTTTCTTTATTTAGCTACAATCCTGGCTCCAAGTTATAGCACATTATATTGTAAGATCTATTTCCATGCATGATTTATGATCAGGGGAGACAATATTGGCTGGCCTTTTCTGTAAACACGAGCTGCTTCAGCCTGGCTCAGAGACAACTGGTGATTCCAGAGTCTCTTTATCCGCTCCTGTAGTGAGCCTGTGATTGGCTGATGGCACTTTTCTATTACTTAACCTTTGTCAAACAAAAATAGCTCACGGCTCCTATTCATTATAAATGGAGCAGATCAGAATACCTAATCTAAAATGCATCCCGTTCCGTTTGATTCGTTGTCCTCTAAGCTAAAGGTGTGCTAGTGCTTGATTTGACTAAAACATAAATGCTCAACCTGAAGATGAACTTTTTTTTTTTTTTTTGAGGAACAAAATTGTATTTTGTGTTTATTGGTTATTTTCATGATATTTGTTTACTATGACAAGAAAGCTGGGTGTATTTTGTTGAAAGTGGAGCCTCCTCTGTTTACTCTGGATTTTGTACAACAAAAGAAACTCACAGCGTCTTCATCAGGACCTTCTGGGGAATCCAGGCACAATGTAGAAGAAAGCGAAGCGTCTCTGCTTTGTTCTTTAATAAAAATCTGTCTTCATTCAGGAAATGTTGAACCGGTTGTCTTTGGAGGTCGCACTTACCTTTAGGTTGCAGTGGTCACAAACAGGAGCAATTCAAAGCTTCAGTTGAAAGTTTGTATCTGCTTTCAGATGCATTAGTACCTTCTATTTCTGGATGAATGTCCTCTTCTGGGTGAACGTTGAAATGTTTTATGATATTGAGATGAAAAATGTCGAACACATTTTTATTGTTATTCAACTACGACCTTAAACTGTGGCGTCTAGACTTGGCAAACAAGGGTTTTCACCGTGTAATGGACTGAGTTACGATCTGCCTGGGGGAATATTGATATAAAGCCGCAGCAGACTCTTAACCCAGACGCCAAAACAGTTACAGAGAATGGCTTTTCCTTCTAATCTTAGTGACTGTGCAGCGGCATAAAGTCCTCACTGACTGTTCTCTTGTAGAGGACTTAAAGTTGGGATTAGCACGAACTCCAAGCAAAAACTCAGTTATAGATTTTCAATGTAAGCAGATGAATCCATTACCGTCAGACTCAGGAGAGCTTCGTGGGCACTTTCTGCTAGTCGCTACTTGAACATGTTGGCACTTTACCCCTCATGCTATGTGCTTGTGGTTGTGAAACGCCACATGTGCGGCTGGAGTGGAATGTCTGGACACCTGTGTGTAAACACCAAAGTATCAAAGCACACAGATCTGTGTTTGGATAATGTGCCCGGTGGTTAGTAGGAAGTGGTTTCTGCCACTTTTCCCTCGTCAAACTGTTGAACAACACCAAGAGCTGCGTTCCTCCTCCTACCCACACCGCAGGATCCCAACACATCGGCTCATCTGCTACTTACGACGTGCTTGTCTTCTTGCAGCTTGTAAAATTAAAAACCAGCTCCGCCGGTATTTAGAAAGCAATTTGTTGTTTGAGACAATCATCTTGTACTTTGATGTTCACAGCTGTGGATGCAGTTTGTGCCGTGCAGATGTGTGCAGATGTGCCTGCCTGCCTTCCTTCCTGCCTGACCGTCTGCATGATAAAGTTTATCCTGGCTGGAATGCACTATTGAAATTTTATCGACATTGATTTTGTTTTTCAGTTGCCTATAGTCATTTTTATTTCTTCAAATATTTCAGTTTAATATTGCAAACAAGTTCACAACAT
>OMNM01043918.1:0-20119 GCA_900302745.1 Parablennius parvicornis
AGGAGAATATCATCCGTTTTATATATTTATATGTTGGTGAAGGAGTTTGGGATAAGAGGACAGCAGGGAAAGAGATTCCGTGTAATTGGTCCAGAGTTGAAAGGAAACGAGTCCAGAAGCGAGCACATGCGGTGTTTTAATGAATCAGATGTGATGAAAGGCGTGCAGATATTTTCAAACACATACATATTTTAATGGGAGTTTTCTGAAAGTAGCTTTTATCTTTCTCTCGCTCTCTCTCTTTCTTTTTTCCATTCAAGTCATTTCATCAGGGTCATATAAAGCCATTCCATAAGTTGTGCTGCGTTGGCAGTGATCTTGGCTATTAAAGCATATATGATCACACATATAGAAATTGGACAAACCGAACATGTATAACCAAGCAGAGGTCTTATGTGGGAATATTTTTCTTTTTATTTCATCCAGCAGAAGTGGACAAAACTAAGTCAAACATGCACCCTGAATCACAGATGATGTCCATGTGCATTAATGAAAGGACTGCCATTGAGCTTCTGTACAATTTCTGTGAAAAAAAAAAAAAAAAAAAAATGACTGCAAGTACATGTCGTTTGCCTTAAATTACTCTCTTCTTAAGCAGCCTTTCAATACACCAACTGCCATTTTGCCATTCATTCAAACCATGGCTGATAAAAGTGCACAGTGGAGCAGCAGTAATGGCAGAAAATGATTCATTTTCATCTGTATAAGTGCGGGCTCTCTTTTCTTTTCTTTTTTTTTTTTTATAAGAGCTTGAGGAAAACATTCAGCACTTGCGTGTGAAGCGTGATTCCTGTAATGTCACAGTTCAAAATAAATGGAATTGGTCATGCTAAAATCTTCTTTAAACACTAATCTGTGTTGCGGTAAAATGTGCTCTAATTCTACCGAGAGGCATTAGTTTGCAATTACTGCAGCTTGTTGGAGTGGGAGAGTTTGTCTGCAGCAAAATTGGATGATTTTCAACATTTTGGAGGCCAATGAAAACTTAGTTTCCCTCTGTCGGTGAAGGAAAAAAAAATCTCATTTAACTGTGGAAGGGAGTTTTTTTTTTATTTTTTTATTATTCCACGTTTCATATTCTTCTCTCTCACTCAAAACTGAAAATACAAGGATATTTTTTTTTCTGCCATTGCATAAGCCTCTGATGCATTCACAAATAGCACAAACAGATCTGCATATTTGATCCTCTTCAGGGCTTTTTTATGTAGTCAACAATACAGACTGCAGAACATGCCAATGTAAATGCCCTATATTTACCTTATTACTTTCACCGCCTTAATCAAATAATACTCTGTCTTCCCAAATGAAAATCTAAATCTAAAACATTTTCAACAATGTTAAGATTCATATATATATATATATATATACATACACACAATATATATGTATACAATATATATACAGTATATATGGATGTAGTTGGGTTTGTTGTTTTTTTATATAAAAAATTTTCTAAAAATCAGCCCAAAAAGGAAAAGCTGCTTAAACCTTTATTGAATCTCTCATGTGATTGTCCATTCCAGGTGAACAAGTTCAAAAATCTATAACTGAACAACAAAACTAAGGAATCTTGCAACAATGTGTGCAGGCAGTTATGATTCCTTGTCTTACGGGAGCATTAAATTACTTACAGTCATCCTGTAAGCTTGCTGTAAAAACTCATTTAGTGCTGCTACCTGGCTCAACCTTCACCTAACCATAATCCTCCCTGAAAACACGTATTCTCCTAAAAATGTTTGTTACAGGCATTACGAGAGCTGGCATTTTGATATCTCTGGTAGCTTTAAGTGTGTCACTTCTTTTGTGATAAAACCCACCCAAAAATGCAAAAAATTATGTTTATCACTTGAAAACAAGGCTGTAGACTGAATGTTTTGTACCTGGTGTATGGTGAGTACTGGAAGGCCGACCATGGGTGCAGCTGACGAGTGGCATAAGGCTGTTGTGCGCTTTCCTGATGTGCATTTCCATAATGTCTATCCAGATTTCAGTGGTTCAGTACACCCACAAAGACACACACATATCCTCATCAGACAGTCCATTTCTCCTGGCAGTACTGAAATCACTAGCGAGTTTTTCACAACCAACTAAGTTTAAATCTTGGCCGTGGTCCAATATTGTGTCTTATTTTGAAGAATCCCTTCACATGGTGAAATGACATTGAAGAATCTAAGTACTGTTGCAGAATATTCTAATTGGGGGAAAAAAACAAAGTGGTGCTTCAGCTGGATCCACCTTTTGAGTACAGGAAATGAGATGATGCTGTTCCTTAATTCCTTGTGGTGGAAGAATATTCAGCAACACAAACACATGCACACATGCACATGCAAGCATGTGCAAAAGAAAAAAAAAAAAAGAAAAAAAACAGGTTTCCAGAGCCTGCATCAGTGATAACAACTTCAAAGGACAAGTCAACATTGCAAGGTGTGTGCTGGTGTGTGGTTCTCTTTAAGCTATAATATGCATGGGCTCATAATTAGATCATCAGCATAGATTCTAGAACACATGGAGCCATCTCTCAAGAACAAAGAGACACAAGACTTGTCTAACCAGATGATGGTTTTTTTTTTAATCCAACGCAATTAAAACCTAGAAATGAGGACGTGTAAAGTAATCGATAAACAAGCATAACATTTATGTCTACTCAGCATTGATTCATACAAAGTGGGATTTATATTGATAAATATGAGCGAAGGAAAACAGTGCGTAGAAAAAAACACCCTCAATACATATATTATATATATATTTTTTAATTGATCATGGTGTTGTTTTTGATTCATTTTGTCACATATTGTAGACACTCGCTGACAAAAACAGAGATATAATCGCTCCATCCCAGTTATTTGTGCTCAATACAACTCTAATGAGACTTAGCTAGTGGAGCATCCAAAAGAGAAGCGGAAACCAACTTCATTGGCTCCTGAAAATGAGGAGGAGCAGAGGCTTAAGGTCTCTCTTGAAGGTTTGGTGTCTTATACCTTCATGGAGGAATGTTATTTCCACTGCTTGTATCTGTGATTTAATTTTTTCAGTCATAAACTATAAGTGAGGATGGGGATGTAAACCAACTGGCAAACCAGGACCCTCCCTCTTCACCACAACAGTCCAGTACAGCAATTGTATTATTACAGTTGCCTCCTCAAAACTGCAGTCAATCTCACTATCTGTCCTCCCACCACTTGTAAATGATACAAGATACTGGAACTCCTACCTGTTGTGCCATGATAGACCCATAAACTTACACTTGGAGGGGCTGATCTCCATCACAACCATCACATGTGAGGATACCAAGAGGACACCATCTGCAAACGATGCCTTCCTGACCTTAGCTGTGCCTCAACACTCTATCTGTGACAATCACAAACAGAAGAGGAAGCAAGACACAACTTAGAGAGTCCTATGCTTACTTTGACAAGACCAATTTATGCCAAGTACTGTTAGACCAAGATCTGGTCTATTATTCTACACGCACATTGGAATTCAAAAATCCAAAATTTTAAATAACAAAATAAAAAATGTTGCAACATGCATGTGGACAAAGGTATTAATCAATACGTCTATCTTTTGTTGACAATAGATTGCCATGGAAATGAGGATCAGTACCTTCCTACATCTCTGGGGAATTCCATAAACTATTCCTAGATAAGCCAAGACATATAATGTCAGCACCAGGTCCTGGATTTACTTTGATGGCTTAATCTCAATTGGCCTTGCTCAGCACATCTCAGATTTCCAAGCCATCTCAACTGGCTTCTCTGTATGTGAAAGAACAGCAGCTCCACGTTGGGGTTCTACTGCATTTTGGTACACCTCGGTCTTGCCGACGAATTACAGATGAAGGCCTTAAATCTTGGGATGGAAAGTCAGTCCTCGCCTGGAAAGGGTTCTTGTTGGGCAATTTGATTGGTCTCGATAGGCTCTACCAAAGTGGACGGGTCTTGGATGAAGATAGAGACAAATGTGATGTAAAACTTCCTTCTCTACAGCATCAGAGTACAATGAACCATGAAGGAACAAGTTCCACCTTGTGATCCCCCTGCCCCCTCCTTTATCAGTCTATCAATCCAAATCCATTTATTCAAACTGCTCCACAGGAAGACTAAAACAGTGACAACAATATGAAACAACCAAGGATAGCCAAACAGAAAATAAAAAGATAATGGAGGAAAAGAAAATTGCACATTTAAAATGTAAACTGGGAGTGATTTATGTGCTGTGTAATGAAATTCTAAGCAGCAAATTGTCAAACATTTGTGATTTTATGTCCTAAGATATCCTCCAACAACACCTGAAAAAACAACACATGAAAACAAGTCAGTCGATTTTTGCGATGAAATTGTTGACCAGAAGGGAGAAATTCGAGGGCCCTGCATGAATGACTTTTTAAAGCTTCTATAATTTATCTATTGGTGGTGTGCCTGTGTGTGTTCTTGCTGTAGAATATTTCAATAATCACAAAAAAAAAAAAAAAAATCAAAATACACAGAATTTCAACAAAGAAAACATTTTAAAAAATCTGAATTTTTCAACAGCATTTTTGTTACACCGATCAAATTACAAGTTCCAGTTAATTTGTAACTCAATTACATCTGCAGTGTCCAAGAGGAAACTGAGAGTGTTTACAGAGACTGATGGAGCAGAGATAAACAAACGTTAACATCGTGTTAGGAGTTTCACATCTGCCTCTGTGCACTCAGCATGACACATATAGTCTCCGGCTACATGTTGAGGTCGCCTTTGCAAAAGTGTCGCACATTGTCCCCACCTCACCCCGTTTGTTTCTGACAGATTGACAAAGTATAGTGCGTGCTTGCGTGCATACGTGCGTGCGTGTGCCAAGCTGTGCCGGGGGGGCTGAGGCGGAGGTGTTGATCAGTGAACTGAAGCTCTATGATTCATCTCTGACTACGACTAGCATTTGTGAGCCGTGTACAGTGACTTTGCCCTCATATCCAGAGATAGCTATCAGCACGGGTGAGTCGGCATGAAATCCCCATCACTGCTAGGTTAGTGGGAGTAATGGCCTGGACATGGGATGAATATTGTGCCATGTGAAATAATCCGGAGCTGAGGGGAATTTCACCAGGGCAGCTAAACTCCTCACAAATCTGTAAGCTTTTTCAATCCAAAAGGTTTTCTGATTGGGCAAATTCAGCACTACATATCATGGAATTATTGTTAAAAAAAAAAAAAAGAAGAAGAAGACAAAATGTCAGTGATGCATAACATAGATTTCTCAACTGTAATGGTCAGCTATGCAATGCATTTAACGGAAGCAGAAATGAAAGAAACAAAAGAGAGCTTTTGTTGTGATGCTTCAAGAGGAGAAGTCAGAGAACACTATGGTTGAAATATTAACTGACTAATTGACTCACTTTAATGATACACAGGCCTGGTTAAAGGAAATCAATGCCGAAAGTAGGAAAAACAAGAGAATTAAAACTGAATGTACCCGTTTCAGAATTTTGTGCAGACTTGGAACGAGCTGGAGGAAGGATTAAAACACATTACAGTCCATCTCCCTCTCCAAGAAAAAACAAAACAAAAACGAATAAGAAACTCCCATCAACATATTATATTACAGATCTTATCTACAAGCGATGCTTGAGTGTTGTTTGTATTTTGGTATGTTTATTTCTTCACACCATTGTTTATTTACTAGTACATTGATATCTACAATCTGAGGTAACCATCATGCAGTTTGTTGTTTGTCTGTAGATTTGTCTTTTGTTATAGTAAATGACATGTAGCTGTTACCACCTTGTTTGTTGGAAACTGCCCCACATTCCACTTTTAATAAAAACCTGACATTTCTATATATCCAGCCAATATAAAAACATGTTCTTATACTCCTCAGGGTTAAAGTGATATGAGGTTGGATAGAACTGTGACTTTTGTCAGTCTGACTGGAGAATACTGGAGTCCAATTGTTTGCCAATCATGCAACTTCTTCTGTGTTTCATCAGTGAAGAGGAAAAAAAAATTATGAAAGTGTTAAATAGTGAAAATACCAACCAAAAACAGAAAAAAAAAGCAAAAACAGTTCACATTAGCTTATATGGCTGAAAAAAGTTATAAAATGTCAAATTGTTTTAAAGACTAAGGCCCCACGACAACATTTCAAGTAAAAACGCATTGTTTTTGTGTTTTTGTTTCAGAAAAGTTACAGAAACGCTGGGAGCTATGAAGTTTTCAAGTTGGGCCACAATATGTGAACAATACCATGAACAACGGCGAGTACACAGGCATTTATATGGACAGATGACCAAGTCAACTATAAAACCAGTAAGTCTCACAAGAATATAGACTGGAAGTCATGACACTACGGATCTCCCCATTTTTGTTTTCGTCCATCCACTTGCACATTTGCAGAAGAACTATTTTCAGAAAAGCCGTGTTTTTAGCGGCTCCGAGTATCGTTGTCATGTAAACGGACCCCCGAAAACACAACGGAGGTTTTCATGTTGCTTGCTGCTGATGGTTTTCCCCATAATTACTTAACAAAATGTTTTATTTTCTATAACTTTGGGACATCATATTAAAGAACATCCTCCAGCTGACTAATCAAATCTCTACACTAACTGAACTAACAATGAGGTACTATTTTTTCCATGAAAACAACACAGAACCGTAGACAAAGGAAGTACTGAACAGTAGTCAGCAAAACAAGGGAAGAGTTCATAATGCAAAAAAAAAACTTACAGAGGCAATTATTTTGTCTTTTATCAAAGCAAACCCTGAGTAATAGACATCTGCTCTGCACTGTGGCAAAAGTTCAGCCAGGTTCCACATTTTCCCAGATAACCTTGTGTTGTTTTGCTGAAGCAGAACCTGCCATCATTAAAATGAATGAGGGAGCTTTATATTTTTATGAGGAGTGCAATCTGAAGGTGGTGTGCGCTTGCAGCTGCCACAGGTCTTTTTGAATGTCAATTCAATGTAAACTTGTGTTGTCTCGATTCATAACCCACAGGTAAATTTCTCACCACAACAACAAATCCATAAAATTAGAAAGCAGGAAGTGAAAATAAAGAAGCGTTTTATTACTTGTGTTGTTTTGTACTTGGCAGCATGGTTCTTTTCTTTAAATATGACAACAGCGTCTGTCGATTTGTTGACAGATAAATGCTGTGTGCTGCAAACGGCTGCACATACTGAAAAAACCCATCACACATTAATAGCAAATGTACTGGGAGTGAAACAAAGTTCATTCAAACCAGATTTTGCAATTCTTGACGTCAGAGTCCTGATCACAATGTATTTAATAGAAGTCTCTTATACAATATTTGCATAAATGTAACTTTCCTCATATTTTCTAATGACTAAAAATCATGTTGACATGTATAGGTTTTGATCATTAGTCTGATGATGAATGCTTCATGAGATGTACTGTTCTTGATGAGATTCACATTGAAGGGATCATTAAAAAAAAAAAAAAAATGATGGAAAAGTCATGTTGCATACATGCACCAAGAATCGTTTGTGACAGACAGAATCATTTCATAAGCCCCTCCCAAACAGGACAAAGCTTCAGGAAGGAGAAAATGCTGCTTTTAAGGGGTTCATCCCATTCACCAAACTCTTATTTGCAATCTAGATATGAGTACAGAAATGTATTGATTCAAATTTATGATAAGAGACAAGATGTTCTCAAAGCAGCATTTTGAAGGTCCACAAATTCTATTCTTTCATTTTCAAAGAAGGATATGTCTCCCTTATTGATCATACCCATAGAGAAACATTGATTCAGAATTAAAACATATAGGCATAAATCACGGACCGGACTTGTATAAAAACATAGTGTTTAAAGCAATGTTAAAAAAACCAACAAAAAAAAAAACAACCTCTAAGCACATCTTACATACCTTTCCACGCCCAGCGTCTTTTATTTAGAAATGCTGAGTGAAGCGATGTTTCGTCATTCATCATCAGGAATGTAAATTGGTGTTAAATCTTAAATCTCCGTGTGTTCACATCCCACTGCAAGCTAATGACACAAAACCTAACTGCCATAATGAAGGTATGATTTTTAAGGGACAATTACACAGCAGCTCCATGCTGCACTAAGTACAAATTAATTCTTTACAACTCTATCAGTCAGTGTGAGACAAAGCATCCTGCCAGGGTGGCTGAAGTTAATTTCGGTGTTGACACCTGCTTGACAGACTCGGCCATTGTGGATCTGAGGAGTGAAAAAGTGTGGGTAATAGTTGAGATCATTCACGTATCAAGCTGAAGTTATGAAAACAACTCTTGTCACAAGTTTTTGCTTTAATTCAACTCTGCCTTCATTAAACTGAACAGTGGCAACAAAGTGATTAAAGCAGTTAGCTTAGATTTAAAAAGTGACTCTCCTTAGTGTGACGATTAAGCCTTGAGTCTTGGTATTGCTTGTTTTTTTGTGGTATGCTGAGATTCTATTTCTACCTCCTCAAATGATCTCCTCTACCTTGTTTGCTGCCATCATCTTCTCAGCTGGATAACAGGCAGCAGTGTCCACACTCTCCACTGCCTTATTAACTGGCAAAGTCTGAGTTTGTTACCCCTTACACAGCTTGCTACCAAACAACTTCTCCCACAGAAATGAAGTGACCAGGTCTGCTATATCGCTGAATGAGTTGCCTACTCTTTTGATGTGCGTGGACATGACTCCTTCTTATGCAGCTAAACATTTGTAGACATATACCTTCACTTATGTGGCCATCTTGTATGGGTCCTTGTTGTGTCAATAATGGGAAATATTAGCATAGGATCAGAATAGGCAATCCATTATGGTCCCACATGTGTTGACTAAAGGGGTTAAATATGAGAAAACTGAATCAAACCATTATTGGCTGACGACACGGATTAAATTTTCGATCATATAATATATCTCATATATATATTTTCTGCTGCCATTTTAACGTCACTGATAGAGACAGTAGGTTTGCAATCGTCCATGTGGTTGCTGCCATGTTGGGTTTCAGTGTTACTCAAACAGTAGCTTTTGATAAGTAAACATAGACCCAGGAAGTGACTTCAACGTAAGGCTGGGAAGCTGGAGTCTTGAGTCTGCCTACAAGAGGGGGGAATGGATGTGTGTCAAGAATCTTCCACTGTGATTGGCCGGAGGTTGAGCACAGGAAGTGAGTCACAAGAGGTGGTTCATAGGAAGGATGGAAGGGAGACAGAATCTATAAAGCTTGTTGATGTGTTTGAATCTCTCTCTTTCCCTCCCCATAAGTGGAGGGAGGAGCCTGGCTGGCCATGTACGAACCACATGGTGGTGAGAATGTTCTTTGTTAATAAATACGTGTGTAAACTCTAAATTATATCAGGTCTGTTGTCCTTAGCCAGCCACAGTTTTGGAACATGCAGAATAATGAAAACATTTAACATGGGCAAAATGTGAAAGAACATTTAGCCCATGGTAATACCATATTAGTAAGACATGGGCAAACACAATCATTACCATATAGCCACATTCAATTTAAAGATGGTACTGAGATCATTGGGGTCTCATTGCCACCGATTGGAGACTTGGCGGAAAAGTGCTGCCAGTCAAAGAAACTGAGGATCTCCAAGGACCCCACTCACACTGCCAGGGGACTGTTTTCTCTCCTCGTCTCAGGCAGGAGGTACCACAGCCTGAGATGTAAAACTGCCAGGTTCCAAAACAGTTTCTGTCCCACCACTATCCCTTTTTTAAACAGAGGGATTTAAACACCACACTGTCTTTTAACAGATTCATTCTCTGTTTTTACTTATTTCCATTTATTTATTCTTGCACTGCATTTTAGGCACCTTAGTTTATCTCAGGGATTTTTAAGCATTTTATCTCAGGTACTTTTAATTGTGTGTTTTATCGTTGAAAAACACATGGGACCGGAGGACAAACCCTCTTAGGGTCCATTTGTTAGCCCATCTACTACCTGCATAGGCCCTACAGTTCATGTCTCTGGTTTTCTTTAGGCTGGTTATCTTGAGCCCCCTCTGTTCCCATAGGGTGCAAAGTACCCAAACGGCATACATCAGGGCCCATTTACGCTATGTTTCAAGTCACAGCAACTAATCATTGCACCCAATGGAATATGCTATATATCTGCTGTTGTTTAGCTTGCTGTAGCCATGGTTTATGTCTCTGTTGGTTGCAACTATACAATTTGTCTTGACATTTGTACAATTGAAGTTACTGTCTGTTGGGTTTGCTGCACCCAAAACCACCAACCACCGTTACCTCCACCCTCCTTAATTTTTTTTTGCTCACTGGCTTTCTATGTTTGACTGTCTTATGTTACTTTGGTTATGCCATTTTTAGGCAATCAGCAGCAATTGTTTAATCAGCCTTGGTATCTCATTCAAACTCAGAAGTATCTAACAGTCAAGTGCAAGTTTCAAATTAAATTTTTGAATTTGCAATTGACCTCGGGGGCGTAGTTTAGACAGCTCTGTTACAAATCATTGTCAATGATACTTCAGCTGAACTCACTGCCACCTTTTTGTCTGTTCATCTAAGCTGCTAAATCACAAATACTTTTTTTCTTCTTTCCTGAAATGAATCTGGCTGGAGAAACCATATGATTTGTTCACAGCTCAGGTAATACTTCAGAATGTGCGCAGCATAGAGAAGAGCTGCATAGCCACACAATGTAACTCCCTGTCACTGACGTGACCGAAAGTGATAGTCGCAGGGATTTCCTCTCACCTCCCGCCCTTACACTCCTAAGAGGCAGATTGACTGTTTTGACAGATGGTGCTTTTTTTAGAGAATTTTGTGTCACGGAGAGCCGGAGACTGACAATCGAGTAGAGCGGCTGAGCTCAGCCCTGTGCTGAAGCTGTCAGTCTTCCACTCAAGAATAAAGACCATGTGTGGCCGCTTCAAACGGACAGAATTTGCAACAGACGCCTGTGACAGACAAGATCAAGCAGGCGCCAAGGCTGTATGCTTTCTGGGAATCTACATATTTACTGTATCTCTCCCAGATCTGACTGGGTGCGAAGTTAAAAGGACAATGTCACCCATTCAGGCCAAGAGTGGCACTCAATTTCCTTCAAAGGATATCAGGGAAGATTTATGGAAGTACATCCGTTAAAATGACACTAGGACAATAGGACAGTTTAGTACTTTATCTCAATGTGAGCTCCGCAGACAGTGAACCATGGACAATAGCTGCCTCAGGGAGCCACATTCACAGCCTGGCAGTAGGTCATAGGTGTTTGATGTACAGTTTTTCAGACACGGCTCTCACACCGTGAATCTGAATGGAGTGTTAAAGTTCCCCTGGATCAAGTGTTTGTACGTGATTCACTGCTGACAGACGCGCTGGCGGTGAGCACTCAGCATCCAGCAAGTGTTCCACTAAAATCACCCAGTTGTGCACCTATGATCACAGCAATATATCACACAGTGGTGACACGATATCTTTCTTCATCTATTATCACTACTCATTGAGTTCAGCACATTGTATTTCATCTTATTTTTACCTATTACCATGAAATATGAATTCAAATAATGTTTGTTTGAAATCTGCTCAGTAAGAAGCTTTGGTTGATAAAAATATGTCTCTGCAGGTACGCTTGGATAAAACGTAAAAAAATATCTATCAGTTTGCTCCAAAATTGAATCAGATAACGTATTCTAAAGGATACCTTACCTACACCATATAGAAGAAGTTTCTTTTGTTGTTCTTTGTTGGCCGCATTGGAAATGTTATGGATTGATTCTTATCAAATGAAATCGAAGGTTTAGGTCAGATACTGCTTGTTTCATACCTGGAAACTGAAAATAATCTCATCTAAGAGAGTCTGCAGACAGTAAAAATTTTCATATCTTTTTTTTCTTTCCTTACACTTGTGCTGAAAAGTATTAGATCCATCCTGACTCAGAAAATAATTTTATTTGTTAAAGCAGTTGCAATTTCTTTTCAGGTTGAGAGGCTTACGGCAGACATTGTAAGATTGGTAAACCCAACGCACGCCACATGTGAGCGTCCATTCCTTCTTTTGCCAGCTCATTTAACTGTGCGAGCCATGGAGGCTTCACGGATGCATCTGTCTCCATCATGTCCACCATATGCAGTTCTCTATCATCAAAGGGGTGGGTAAGATTTTCGAGGGAAGCAGTTGGGACAATGACTGTTTTGGGCAGTGGTGGGTAAAATGTCCTTCACTGCTCACTATGACAAGCTGCTGTTCGTGCTGGGAAGAAAAGGATCAGTTTTTAGTCCATAATTTTCTGTATTGTCTTTGTATCTTAAATGTGACATGAACTAGAACTCGATTGCGTCAGTAACAGTGAGCAGTGCAATTCATGATATCTTATCATAATATCCAGTAGCGTTTCTATAAGTAAACACTTGCTGGGGCAAAATTTTACAAAGGACAACTTTTTAGCAATAACAATATGACAACCACATACGTGCCGATCCCGTGAGCAATAAAGATAGCTGATAAAAAACAAATAAATATAACTAAATATCAGGAATCAAACCCAGGTTGACTGTTTGCTAGGCAGGATTACTACTGCCAGGCTATCAGCGGGTTGATATTTCAGTGATTTAATGTACATTCTTACTCTTACGAGGTTTTTGTCACCACGGCACTGAGTTTACCATCAGTTACCTCCTGTTTCTCCTCTAAAATAGGAGTTTCAACTTTTTTTTTCTTTTTTCATTCTATATTATAAGTTAACTCGATCCACCTTACAAAATATGTCAAACTATAGCTAATAAACTGCATTTTCACACCATTTGATTCAGGTGACATTCACATTAAATTTTGAGACTGGATTAAATCGCCTCGAAAATGTCAAGCAATTACAACAGCTGCCAGTTTGGGGGAGCTGTCGCCTGAAACAAATACTGACTGGAAAGGAAGTAATTGGTCCGGACCGAAACTGGAAGTCCCGCTACTTTAGCCCATGGTGGCTAGGCTAGTTAGCCCATGGCTAATGGGTGGCCATGCTATATAGTCTTGTAACTGATGTATCTTCATCTGAATTTAATGAATGCATCAGTCATTATATTGACCCACACAGTACTGACCACTCAGCTACTACTAACACTACGATAAAACAGCAACGTGCACATTAATAATACAGGCCTAAGTGAAGGCGGCAAAGGTGAAGATTTAGCCACACCCAAGTAATGCATTGGCAGTAATTAGTAAAGAAACCAACCATTGTTTTCAAAGTACATAATACTTTGGGTAAATTTCAATATCTGAGTGCACACAAAGCGTTCCCAACCTTAACTGTAAATACAGATTAGACATGGAAGAATCGCGGGCCAGTATTGACTCTAAGGTTGCTTTGGAGACAATCAGCACACAGCTGAAGCCTATTACTTGAATTTTAATCGACACAGAAATAAAAAAAATCATTCCTTCTATTAACTTTTTTTTGTCTTGTACTAATTTCCCTTATTGCATTTATGACCATGTGCCTGACACGGTAAAAGTATTCTTGAACCATTAAAAAAAATTATAAATTGGTAATTGTGTTTTGAAAAGCTACTTCGACTAAAAAGACACATTTTTTATGAAAGAAGGTTAAAGAGGTGCAATGTACTTGTTCATGAAATTAAGCAACTTGTTTCATGACTTATCTGCTTTGATGTATCATATGTATAGTATCACATGTAATAAGGTTAGCATAAAAACACACTGACAATGGCTTACTAAAACTACAATCACAATATTTCATTGTGGTAAGAAAAAAAATATAATAGAAAATAACAGGAAGAAAAGTCCCACAAGAGAAACATTCACTTTAAAATTCAAAGCACTGAATGACAACTAAGAACTGGGTGTACTGGAGTAATCGCTGGTTCAAGCAACACAGTGGACACTTTAAAGCCGTGGGTCCTTGGAAATTATTACTATTATTATAAATGTGCATGTGCCAAGCTTTTTATTGTTTTTGTATGTACTTTCAGGAAAAGCCAAGTGTGATTACAGCACAGCAGAAAGTCTCTTTCACTTCGGTCGTAAATCCTCCTGGAGAAAAGTACTGTACGCTCAAATGTGCTTATCACTCCACTCAGCCAATTCTAGTAATCGAGAGTAAAATAAAATGGAAGTTCATGCCTACAGGACACAAGAGTGCTCGCAAGGAGTGAGAGTTGTAATAACTTACTAAATTGTCTACATCTTCTCAGTTCAACCGCTATTGCAGATATGTCAAACCTCAATGAGCATGGGACTGTATTAAGGAAATCCCACATTCCTTCTTGTTTCTTCCAGACTCACACAAATGTATTAATGGAAGTCACAGCAGAGCTTCTGATATATTTGAGAGATTTACATTGTGTCAGTGTTTTAGAACATTTGGTCAGAATTGTTGAATATTTCAGAGTTCTAGATTCAACCAGTGTTCTATGTCCTGTTGGAGATATAAATTGTGCCAGAGTTCTCGATGTCAGAGTGATTAGATTGTTAAGAGTTCAACAGTGTGTCAGCGTACGAGGTTGTGTCAGACCCCTATAACATGTCACAGTTCTCCAAAGTGAGATTCTTAAAATGTGAAATGATTCTAGACTATGTGACAGGTTTAGATTACACACAGTAAAAATGTCTTTGTTAATATTACACCAATATTGTAAATTTTAACACCACAAAAGTGTCTGTGTCCACATTAGTTGGTTTTAAATTTCCTAAAGTATTAAAAATATTGACACCCATTTTTTGACTGAACACCCGTTATTGGCAATATTCAACGCTACTGAGTGTCACATTAACATTGCACTGGTGTTGGTGTTAAAATGCAATGTTATTGATAACACTGGCATTGTGTTATCCTGACAAGACATGGTGTTGGAAAAGTTAATAACTGTGACATTGACTGGTAATAATACCAACCCTAAGTGGTATTTGAATCCAGGACCTTTTCTTTGCAAGTGATGAGCCCTAACCACTGCTGCAAAAACGATTCTCATTGTGCAGCCCGTGACGTGTAGGCGTGGCTTATTTTGACACCAGCTAATCAACACTCCAGTTTGACAACATGAGAATGTTAAAAATAGCATCAACAATGTGGTGTTAAAGTAACAACAACACTGTTTATTCAACACTGACACCAAACCTTTAACACCTGTATCTTGGCTGTGTGCCAGAGTTTTAGAATGTGTCAGAGTTCTCGATTATATCAAAGTTTTGAGTTCTGCCAGAGTTTTATACAGTGTGACAATTCTATTTAAAAAAAAAAAAAAAGGACAGTTCGACAAAATATCAGAGTTCATGGGTGTTCTAGTTTGTGTGGCAGTTCTACATTATATTTGAGAGTTAGAACGCATCAGAGTTCTACATTGTTACAAAGTTCTTCAATGTGTCAGAGTTGTAGGATGTATGACAGTTTTAGAATGTATCAGAGAACAAAGATTTGTCAGATTTTCTAGAAAATGTGTCATGAGAACGTGTGAGAGCTCCGGAACATGTGAGAGTTCTGAAATATGTGACAGCTCTAGAATGTATTCGAGTTCATGAGGGTGTTATAGTTCTAGACTGTATGACAACGTTACATTATATCAGAGGTTAAACATTGTGCCAGAGTTGTACATTGCTACACAGTTCTAGAATTTGCCAAAAGCGGCATGTGAATGTGTCAGAATTATATAATGCCTGAGAGTTCTACATTATGATGGAGTTCTACATTATCTCAGAGTTTTAGAATTTGTCAACTACGAGAATGTGTGGTACCTGTGGAACATGTGAGAGATCCGCATTGTACCAGAGCTCTAGGTTCTGTCAGGGTTCTATATAGTGTGAGAGTTCTAAAACATGTGAGTTCCAGAATGAATCAGACTTGATGAGTATGTTAGAGTTCTAGACTGTGTGACAGTTGTACATTGTCAAGGTTTTAGAAAGTGTATTGTGACAGAGTTCTAGAAGTTATGAGAGTTGTACCATTTCATGAAATATCCTCAAACATAGAAATGTTACATTTTCAAATATTTACATATAAGTGCCCTGTGAGGAGTTAGGGGCTTTTCCCCAAATGGAGAAAAAAAAAAAAAGACAGTTCACTTAATCATGGCAGGGTGAATCTTGGGGCAGTGTGAATGTTTTCCACTTGGAGAGGAGATTAAACTCCCTTCTGTCAATATTAAAGGCTCATCCAAGGGCTCCGGAGAGATTGGCACATCAGGGTTTAGGATTTCACCGTGGCAGTCTGGAGGAAATAAGGTTACAGCCTCACCCATTGTCCTTTCACCGCCGTGGATCTTATTGCATCTTTGGCTGACACAAGACTTTAATCTCCAGAGTGACCATCTATTTCAGGATTCTTATACCTGCCCCCCAAAAAAGAAAAAAAGAAGAAAAAAAAAAAAAAACACTTCAGAATATAAAAAGTAAATTATTCTCAGTTGCTTGAATTCTGCACAATTCTCCTCAAATTACTTTTTCTTAATTTATGTAGATTTGAACTTCAATTTTACAAAACCATTCTAAAATGCACCTGAAGATTTTCTTCTTGCTCCTGCAAACTAAGATAAAAAAAAGAAAGGAATCTCTTCCAAACAACCAACTCGAAGCCTCATGAGGAAAGTCAGCCTGAAACATTTACAAGCATTACAAAGGTTCAGTTGAAACCAACAGCATTTTGACACATTTTTGTCCCAATTTTCTTTCATTTAGTCCAGTTTTCTTTTTAACCACACTAGGATATTTGAAAGTTGAACAATAAAGACCTTTTGAAAGGAATTTCAAAGGTTATTTTTACTTGAGAGTTTGAGAAGCACAAAAGTAAAAAAAATATATATATTAAAATAACATAATTATATGCAATTTACCCACAATAAATTAATGCAGATAGGTATATATAGTGCAAAATATGTATCTAAATGGGACAAATTACTCACTGGAGAAATATAAGAAGTTATAAGAAATACAATGTCGTGTTGTTTGAAACAATTGGTGCAAAATGTCCCCTAATTGCATCTAATGTTACTGGTTTTATAGGCACTGTGACTATAGATAGAGGTAAAATATTTCATTTTCTGTGACATATTTAAAATAAAAGCATCCAACAAGGAACCTTCAGCTCTTTTTCCAAGACAAAGGAGCAAAACTTTTGTGTTTATGCCCATACATGAAAAGTTCAAAGCAAAAAGTGTCATCATCATTTACGATGTAATGGAAATATCACAAAAGTGCCACCCACTTCACTGCATTGCTCAAAATAATGCTTATCAATGTATTATGTCTTCCAAATTAATTAACGCATCATAAATTCATCACTGTTCATTTGTCACAATCAAATATAAATACAGAAGGTAGATTTTACCAAGCCTGACGACATTAGTCTGACTTTTTTTTTTAAGTTTGAAAATGATTCTATGAGTAGGCATCACAAGGTAATATTATATAACAGAAATGCACCCAAGGGTCTGATAGTGAGAGCTAATCTGACGCTGTTTACATGGATTGTTATCAGACCATAAACAGGGTTCAACCATTATCTTCTGACAACGTCCTCATTTCAGGGAGATTTGGTTCAGTATTGCCAGATATAAGTGTTTACTTGATGCAGTTTTCATTGGATCAGCATTCATTGGAAATATCTTTGGTCCGAGTGTCAGTGAAATTTGTTTTGCCGAACTGGTGTTCCATAAGTTAAATCCATTAACCATTTTTTTTCAAATATAATTGCATTTGTAAGTGAAAAGCAATTTCCCCCCCAAATATGCACATTTCAGCAGTATTTTTCACTTCAAGGATCTTTAAAATCCATTATATATCCTGTGAGTCATTTGTGTCCATCATTTTATACAACTCCAGGCAGAGTCCATCGACGCTGGACCGACGGTGTGATTGCACCACGTGACATTACCGCAGAAAGAAATGACTTGAGAATCAGATACACTCCTCTCTCAACCCTTTGTTCGAAAGAAACTGAATATCACACCTCACAAAGCTTCATTGCTGCATCGCTGCACTGGATTTAATTAGACTGTGCAGGTGCAGCTAATAAACTGGTAACTCAGTATAGGATTCACAGATTAGTTTGTTTTTGTCCTTCCAATCCCTTAGAAAGTAGTGGGTGGCTACAGCGAATCTAAGAATGAGCATTTTCTTCTGGTGAATGAACCGTGCGGGCAGAATTGTTTCTAAGGCAAGCAGGAGAAACACGGACGTTTTTTTTTTTTTCTGAGCACAGATACGGTTTCACCAGAGGAGTCTCACATGCTTGGCAGGATGGCCACTTTGAAAAGACTTTGGTCATCTGCAAGCAGGGAAGCCCGGAGCAAAAACAATCCCCTGGTGGAGGCTGGCATGGTGGTGAAACAGAATCAAGCCTCTCTTTCCTGATTGCTGAGTGTAATTCCATGATGGAGAGTCGTGGAAAACACCTGTTGCCTTGTTCAAGTCAGGATCATTTCTCTATTCATGAACTTTCTTTTGATAAATGGTAGAAATAAACCAGCATCTGTTAAGTGAAAGGAGCAGAGTATTGCTGACACTGTAACAGGACAGATTTGGTTGTGTTGATCAGGCTAAAAATAAAATTATAACACAATGTCATCTACCATAAAATTGTGGAGAAAGGACAAAAACACAAATAAATTCAAGTTTGTCATTAATATATGCAGTATCGAGCAGAAGGCTTCTGTTACACAACAGGCCCCAGGCTCCATTTAACATGCATCAAGCTAAATCCCTTTAGGGCCACATGGTGTGGTTAGCAATCTTACCTCCCGGCTTTATTATGGCCAATTTGAGTAGATGCTTCAGGTGAGTCTTTCTATGCAGAGTTTGCATGTTTTCTCTGTGCACATGATTTTCTTTGGTACTGACTATTATTATCATTGCAACAACACAGTGTAAAATTACGCTGTCTCACAACAGTCCAATCCCATCTCACATTCTCTGTTAACACGCCCTCTTCAACTCTCTCCTCAAAGTTCGACTTAACTTTCCAATCAAGTACTTGTCATCCATCGTGTCTTGTATCAGTATTTAAGTGGAGTTTACTGCCCGCTTTGGGCTGCATTGCCAAACAAATTGACTCTCTAAAGACTGGGATTCCTGCTGGAACAACACTTCATCAGGGAAAAATTAATATTCAGAGCACTGGGCAGGAATCACATTTTGTGGGCTTTCATGATGCTTTGTTTTAGTGAAATCGTTGGATACCCCAGCATGCAGTGTGTGTATGATTGTGTTTGCACAGTGATGTACTGGCATCCAGGATTTACCCTGCCTTTTGCCTGATGTCAGCTGGAATCGACTCCTGTGGTAAAGAAGATGGATGGATGATTAATTTTAAATAGATGCATCAATCTGAATCCGTTCTGTTGTGGTCTGTTGGAACAGTCAGGATTTATTTTGTTTGTTTGTTGTTGTCTTTTTTTATACAGTAAAAGTCTGTTATTAAATCATGTTCATTTGGTTTGGAATGGTGAGATGTTTGTTATTATCAATAACAATTCTATGATGCACTTTGATACCAGAAGTACATCATACCATATTAATAAAAAAAACCAACATTTGAAGCATTTCAATTTTTAAAAAAATTACTTGTTTGATTTCATTTACATCGATTATCTCATTTCACACCCAACCATCCATTTTCTGCACTGATTTACCCAAGGATATCACTGAAAGCTGGAATTGTTAAGCCATCCATCACAGGACAAAGAGTGAGACAAAACATTCACATTCACACTAATGGGACATTTGGGGCCTGATTAAGTTGATCTGGAAGTTGATCTACTGAAGCAGGGGTTTCAAACTTATTGGCCCTTTTGTGAAGTTCAGTTTTCCCATGTGTTATAAAACAATAGTTAATGAAATATGAACTTTTTAAATGATATATTAATACTTTGCTGCACTAAAACAAAGACATAGCTTTGGAGTCCTACTTTTTTTCACTGACTTTATTATCAGATATTTTCTGTGTTTTGTCTTAGTGACAGATCATCAAATTCAAAATTATTTTATGTAATCACCCTTCTCTGACAAGTCCGATATCACATTTTTGTGTCTGTGCTCGATAAGCATTTCTAAAGCATGCAAAGCATCATTTGAATACTCCTTTTTTCACTTAATAGCATTATTCTGAGTTAATCACCCACTAAATGCGTGCAACCTGAAAACATGAACATGCAATTTAGCATGATTGATACAAGGTTTTAGCACTC
>OMNM01043922.1:0-15425 GCA_900302745.1 Parablennius parvicornis
CCTCGGCCTGGAAAGCCAGGACCCTATTGTTTTTGCTGTGTTTATTATTATTATTATTATTATTATTATTATTATTATTATTGTTTCTTTTTCCACCATACCAGGGACTCAAACCCAAATTTGACCCCCTAAAAATGCTCCAAAAGTCACCAAATTTGACACGTTCATCAGGACGGATGAATTATTTCAGAAAATGTAAAATTAAACCCCCAGAGTGTCAAATGTGCTCTCTAGCGCCACCTAGAACATGAAACACCAAAGCGGCCACCACGGCCTGTAGGAATGTCGCAAGGAGATCAAACCAAGACTCATTTGTTCCTCTCATCAGACCTACAAATCATGCACTGATGCCCCTGACCTAAATCCAACAGGAGGTCGGCAATTGGCCTTTCAAAATGAGTTACGATTTTCACCCAAAAAAGGCCTTCAAACAAATGTCATCTCCTCTGAGGACGAATATCGCACCGGCTTTAAAACACAAAGAAATGACAGAGGAGACACTTCTGCTCAAAACCGCTGAAAAACATTTTTGAGTTATGGAGCGGTTTCCGTTTTATTAGACCTTATAGTTGGGAACAATTTAAGATGGTGACTTACTGTTCTTTACATGTGGACCACAAAGCAAGTTACAATGACATCACAGGGTCAGAAGCCATGATTGGTTAAATGGATTAAAATCATTTTATATAACATATATACAAACACTGAAAAAAACTCAATAAATCTACCTATATTAACTAACTTGATAGTCCGTGAAAAATGTACTCAATTACTTATTTCGTGTGTATTTTCTTCTCACACAATATAAGGTAAATGTCTGTTCTTGTATGTTGACACTAAATTTGTAATCTGGATTCAGTGTCAAGACACTGTGTTATTTATTGGGGTGTGTAATACTAAATTAAATCACAGGGATGCGTATCAAAGTTCTACCATAGATTTATTAAAAAAAAAAAAAAAAAAACAACAACAACAGCAAACTTCTACAAAAAACTAACTGTAGATTCAAAAACAAAAGATTGAACATGTCAAACACAAGGGGACAGGGAGGAAGAGCCACCCTGACCAAACCACTAGACCTGGGCGTCCAGACCCATGTTGGTCCCGATGGTCTGCTTCACTCGTTGTCCTCCACGCCTGATGTATAACCACCCCCCACCCCCCCAGACACACACACACACACACACACACACACGGTCTACTCCATAAGTAAAACATTTAATCATTTTCACTATTATGAAAATATGTTGTGTTCAGACATTAAGAATATTTAGGGATTAGCTAGATTACAGCTTAGTTGGCTTTTGAAGTAAAAGCCCCCCACATTTTTCAAAATTAAAGTAATTTTTTGATAAAAACATCAAAAGTTATATTTTATCAATGATTAAATGTGTCAGAGCCATGACTAGGCCAGAAGCCATGATTGGGACAGAAGCCATGATTGGGCCCACCCCGTCGGGCCAGAGCCCGAGGTCCCAACCAACAGGAGGCCTGGCCTTGAGGACCAGGATTCTATTGTTATTCATATGTTTTTCCATATTTCATAGATCATAGTGGGTGACCTCAGCAGTAAGGTAAGGCTTCCACAGGAGGCCTGACCTGGATGCAAATTTCTCCTGAAAAAAAGCAGCGATCCAACATGATCCAATATGACTGGCGAATAGTTTAACTGTGCCTCTGATTGACAAAGCGAGCAGATAAGCAGTGCGACAAGAACCTGTCAAACAAAGCGACGTAACACATGTGGGGAAAATTCTCTAAAACTTGACCGTTTTGACGAGCAGGAGCAATGGTGTAATTTTTTTTTTTTGTTCCCACAATTCCAAGCGAAATTCATCATGGAGTCCGATCAAGCAAAATCGGGCATCTGCCTCAAATTGAACATCCTGGTGTCTGAAGTTTGCGTCTGACTGCTTCAAAACCCACATAGACCAAGAGACAACAAATCTTCCTTTCAAAATTTGCTATTTTAATGAAAAACTTTGCACAAAAACTGTAGTGTTGAGTGTAGAGTTGTTTCCAAAATATGTTGAAAAGACTCTTAACTGCACTCACTAACTGCAGCGGTGTCCATCAGTGTTGCATCATACCCACCAAGTATTACACAATACCATGTCAATATAACTGTTACCATCTAACTTGCATGTCCTGACCTTCCAAATAAAAGCTCCAAACTCTTTCAAAATGAAAGTCTGTCAAAAATTACAAGTTGATGGATTGAAGTGTTTAGCTACGCAATGTTTTTTGTTTGTTTCTTGGGGGTTGTATTTGTGAGTGTTTTGAGTGTTTTTCAGTTTTGCTATGTGAATATAATTAACAGACTATGTAAAATTAAAAAAAATAAACCTTTGATATTTTCTGATCCGTTTTATTATCCAGCAACATTTTTGGAATATGCAAAATAGATTAAAAATATTTAAAACATCCATCCATTGTTTCATTCATTCTTTTATCTATCAATGATCTATGCTGCTTATAACCCGTTCAAGGTCACTGGGTTGCTGGCATCCCAGCTAAAGATGGGCAAAGACAGGTACACCTGGACAGGTCAGGACACACACACACACAAATGACCAACACATTGAGACAGACAACCATGCACACTCGCATTCACACATAGAGGCAGTCAGTGACACCGATTAACCTCACATGCATGTTTTTGGACTGTGGGAGGAAGCCAGAGTACCCAGATTAAACCCACGCACCAGATAGTAGCTGAGGCCATGACTTCTCACGGCTCCACATTTCAGTAGTCTCAGACTCTTACAGACTGAAGTGGCCCCTAGCCCAGCTTGAGTTTTACACCCTGTAATTCACAGCAGGTTGAGGACTGAGCTCAGTCTGCTCATTCCAACGTGTGCCATGTGTACTCAGAATAATAAAACCAACGTTCAAGTGTTTCAACTATTGATTGTGTGAATTCCTGCTTTTTGTCAATTGTCAATATAACTTTAAGTGGGTGAAGCACTTCATCACTGTGACAGGACCAATTCCCTCTCATACAGGATAAGGCTGGAATCACTTTGCTTCTTCGGTTTTGTTTTTCTGTACCAAGAGTTTCTCTCTCTGTCGTCTCCATCCAGGCAGAGATTGGTGTGAAACACCTGCTGCCAATCAGAACAAATGTCTCCCTGTTTTGGCAGATACATTTAGACCCATTGTGCCGGCCTGAGTTGGAATAATATACTATTTGCTGCTGCATTATCATTATGCAGGCATGTAAGCAGAGGGTGAAAAACAATGGCATAGTAGAGTGGGGAGGGGGTACATTAACACAAATATGAAACAATGTGCAGGGAGGAAGAAAAACCCAATTCCCGTCAACAAAAAAAAAAGCCCCCCTGGCCTCCATGTGGTCCTAATTAGAAGGCAAAGCTTTTTGACGGTAAATTGATTTTTAATTGTTCAGTCCTGCATTCATCCAGGTGGCCAACTTCCCCCATTTAATCCCCCCCTTTTTAAGTGAAACATGTTTGGAGCTACCTGTCAACATTAGCAGCAATTTCCTGAACAAGAGCAATTCATTCAGCATTAGATGGAGAGGAAGCTGGAAACTGACAAACACACAGAGTTGTGCCATAATTGTCGGTAATGTTTTTCTACTTTAGTCATTTTGGATGTGGAACAAGGCAAACAGTCAGTGTGGATGTTATTCTCTTTGGTCTTCATGAGAAGCCACTCAGGCCTCCTGGACGGGCCAATACAAGCGACAGTGTGTAAAAGCTGTTTGACAGCAGCAATCTGCGTCGGCCCTGCTGAACGAGAGACATGGACAATCCGATTACGATGCTGCTGGTGGCAGTTTTTTGATGAGAGAATGAAAAAAACGTACACTGATGCTTTCATTCCTCGGTCCTTGTCTGTTATTATCAGTCAGCTGAGTGTGATAAGACTTTCCTCCCATTATACCAACTACTGCTCAGTGAGAGGCCCCACTTACACCACCACACTTTAGTTGCAAAAGTATCTAAAAAAACAATTTTTTTGGCGTTGTGTTTATTACTTCAGGTATTAATCAAAATTTTACAAGGATTTATTGTTTCACTTCTTTTACTTAAAAATGTCACCTTTTATGTAATGTCATACTTGGTGTCTGTAAATTTGTATCCTCAATTTTATCTGTAAATTTGATCATTCACACAAAAAAAAAGAAATTTACCTAACTAATGTATTGATTTTATGACCTGATACCAGAAAGTAAAATGTACTTGGATAATAGCAGTGAACCTTACCACCTTGTGGGTTCTGTATGCATGCGTCAGAGTACCGTGGCGCCTTTTCTGTCAGACACGCCCAGACAAAGTCCCAGAGCAGCAAGTTTTCACCAGTGTCATTTTATTTAGACAATTTCCAGTTTGACGGCTCTGCGGGGGACCACTGCCTGCGCTGCCTGCCTCTGCACAGGCAAGCAGCTCCAGTGAGGGATCGCCGCCGGGCAGGCAGCTCCAGCGAGGGGCCGCTGCCAGAGCACCGTAACCTGTCTCCAGAGACTGCGATCCCTCGCTGGAGCTGCCTGGTTGTGCAGGCGTCTATTCGGAAAACATCTACCATGGAAGCGGGTACCACGGAATTGTCTGTCCAGGCTGAAACCTTTTCACCACAGGACAGGGGAGAGCAGGGTCAGCAATTTGAAAAGAAAGTTCATGGATTTGGAGCCACGTGGGTAGATTGTATGTTCAATTAACTTTTTATGTAATCTTTGCTCATTTGTTCACTTCAGTGTTGGATAAAATAGTTAATATTAGCATTAGCTGACCTCTTTACCAGCTAGCTCTCCATCAACGGAAAAATTGGCCTTTCTTTGAATATGTTTCTGGTTGGACCAGGAGATTTTTATTTATATGTACATGTTCAGCTTGCCAAAATGCCCTGCGTTTCATGCTATAGACTCATGTTTATAAAATTATTTGTACCAAATATCTGTTATATCTTTGCAAGAACTTCACTGAAAAAAAATTGGAGTGCCATTTACTTGAAAAAAAGCTAGGTAACAATTTCCACACAGAAGTTCTAAGTAATTGTTACTTAGAATATATTCAAGTAAAGTTAACTTGACAACAACAATTAATTTTTATCAACAATACTCAAGTAAACTTTGCTAGCGATATTCTTAGAAACAAAATGTACTCACTCTTTGATAGTAAATTTCACTCAAGACTACGTTGTGTCTACTTACAAAACCCAAGTAAAAAACTTTAGATTTTTAGAATTATTGAACTAGTTTTCCATTGCTGTATTTATAGTAATATCGAAGAAATATTCATATATTTAAGCTACCATCGAGACCACTATTCTAATATGAATGTGTTGTATTTTTAAAATGGCCTACTTTCAAAATGGAATGATTTTTAAATGAAATTATCTTAAAATATCAACAAATATGACATAACATTGCACAATAACTTTCAAACAAGAGCATATTTATTACATATTCCAAAATTACTGCTTAATGCAGTCTGAATATTCGAACATTTCCAGAGTCAAAATGAGTGCCTGATAAAATGTGATACAAATGTGCAACTTTAAAATTCAACAGCCTGAAATAGCAGTAAAACAGTCTGGTTAGCTTTACTAGAATAAATATATAAAACGGTGCTGCTAAAGAATATTTTCAAGAAAATTCACAATAATATAACGAATTATTGCTAAAACAACCAATAAAATGTGCTGAAATGTAACTTCTGAACAAAAAACCAAAAGCCTTTAACTATTTACAGTATTTACAAGTGTTGTGTATTGTTCCACACAAAAGAGAACAGGTAAGCTAGAACAAACACACAGCTAGAGCAAACACACAATATTACGAAAAACATAAAATATTGTTGGAATTCGTCCTATATTGCCATGAATTCCACGTGATCGTTTATCCAAAAGAAGCGAAAAAACTAATTGGTTTCAAAAGGTAGAATTTATTGAATACATACATGAAATAATAAAAAGCAAATTGAATATACCAACGAACAAGCACTTGGTCCGTTCTCCTGAGCAAGCTGATGCAAAGTACTGTAGCTCTCAGAGGAGAAGGGCCCCGTTGTTTTTAGGTGCGGTCTTTTTATACTCTCGTTACTGTCCTTCCTTCATGATTTGATTGACTGGCTCCCTACGTCACTGTTGCCATACAGATCACTCACATTGTTTAACCTGCTGACCGTCTGCTTATCTTTGTTTTTTTTTCCGGTTACTTATTCTAACTCCGTCTGGTTTCGACCGCGTCTCAACTATCGCTATTTTGACATTTATGTTTACGCCATATATGGACATGTTGTTTACTTCTATAGGTGTCCGTGGTTATTGTTCTGCACACTAAGCTGTTTGCTTTCAGAAAGTGGAGACTTTTATCATCCTGCACCTGTCTCCTTTAAACATTCCTTTAAATATTTACATTCTATATTTGTCGCTTATAATATATGTTTGTAGAAAGACAAAATTAACACAATTCAACTATTTACATTCTAAGCAACATGTATTGTTCCCACACACCACAGACCAGACCAACAAACACACAGATGTGGAAACATTCACATTAGAAGCTTATTCTGCAACGACCACACCTTGGGTGAAATTTTCAGATTGTCCAGGTCAAGAAAAAAGCTTCTGAAAAACCTCAAAGGTGAATTTCTGTTTGGTTGGATAACTCAAGTTCATGGCATAGATCATGCCCATCAGCAGAAGAAAAGCCTTTGCCACACTTTTGCCTCCATCCAAAACCTCTTTCCCCTCGATGACGACCGACACATGGGCAGGATCGTGGCCTTCCATAGCTGCAGTTCCTCTGACGACGAGAATCTTGTCCTGTCAAAAATATGTGATTCAGTCCTCAGGAGTCTATATACACATTTTCTCTCAAAAGTTCCTGAACATGCAAGAATGAAATCCTGATGTTAAAACGTCGAATTCAAGTAGCCTATATATACAGAGACCATGACAGTTGTTAAATGCTGGGTAAGTATTTAGGTAACAATTCATTTTAATTCATTTACTTTTAAGAATAAAATTAAATGAATTATTTTTCCCATTATTGTCTCAGTTACCCATTTGTGCTTTATTATCCATTTACCCTTGGATTACTGAGGTAACTCATTTTTGTTCAACAAGATCAAAATCCAGCAGTTTGTTTTAAAAAAATACTCTTTACACTTTCAGAAAACTTTTGAAAAATGTGAAACCAGTGATTGAAAAATAAATTAAGATACACTGGTAATTCACGAAAAATAAATCATGTACATTTGGTTTTAAAACATTTCAGATCGAAAATTTAGAGAACATTGCCACTGATTGCAAATTTAAGGCCACGTTTACACAAAAATCTTTCTTTGATGCTTCAGACTCTCCAAGGCTACAGAGCGCTGTTATAGTGCATTCTCATCACTGTGTGGTAAATATTTGCCGTCAATTCAGTGCCATAATCAAAAGCGCATTAAAACTGGAGTTGTGCAGTTACACCACTCTCTGCACAGACGCCGTCTTTGTGCACTCGCTGTGACTTCTGTGATCTCTCCGCACGTGGTGATGGTGAGTTTTGGCGTTGCATAGACGGCCTCGTAACTCCTCACCTTTCAGATTGGCCACTACAAACCTCACTGTTTCCCAATAATATAATTAAGATCAATAGAATTAATTAATAGTTTTAGCTTCCATATTGTAGTTTTATTGTTGAGATTCACTTCTAATGGCATTCAATTCATTATCTGTCCATTGTGGTAATGTTTACAGTGTTCTCGAGCTACAGACTACAACATACTAACTACATAGTTTTCAGTCTGCTTTTGCCATGTAAAGGCCAAACTTTTCTGAAAACTAAAGAAGTGTTGTCATTTGGAACGAGGCCCAACTTATTCCCTAATATTAGTTAATCTGAAGACAATCCAGGGGCCTTCATGCTGTCTGTCTCCGTTTCACTGTATCTGTCATTCTCTTGCTGTATTTAATTAAATAATTAAATGAATTGAATTTTTTTACATTGCCTATGGCATAGTTAACCTTGTGTGCTTGCAGATGCTGTTACATGATCTCTGCAGTTTGTTTTTCCTCTGTTTCATATCAATATGTTGATGGAAGAAGAGATGTCATACATTGCCTAGTGGAGATTCTTGGAGATTCGGAAGAGGAACTGATCAAAGACAGCCAGGTACTATTTATTATTCTCATCATTGTAAATTTGTCTATTTTCCAACATAATCATCTAACTTCTATTCTTTGTGTAACAAGGAACAAACATGCAAGTAACATTTGGTATGAGAAAATTCCTTTGTATTCAAAAAACCTAGAAAGAATAGAATGCTTCATCTGGTCAGTGTATTGACAAATATTATACACAGCATACACAAATTGCACTTAACAGAACAAGTTTTGAACTATCAAAACTCCGTAAGATTGTGTGTTCGGCAGGACTGTTCATACTCCCAGGAGAAGCTGCCCAACTCCACGCCCCCTCGCAGCAGGCCACGCCCCCTCAAAGCAGCCACAGATCTGTGAAGCGGCATTTTAACTTTTCAAATGCACACCTTATTTCTGGCCTCTAATGTTGTCAGAAATACATTTCTCTGAACTGTTTCATTAATGAATTAGGAAGTTTTTGTCCGAGCCGTCTTGTTGGTCCAGTTTTAAGTGCAGGAAGTGATGGCTTTGAGTGATGCGTTCAGGTGCACGTTCAGATGTTGGAAGCCCGACTTCCATCATGTCAATGAGCTGTGGGTCATAAAGTAGCGAAGCTACGTGATAAACATGATTTAAATATGACTGATAGTCGTTAGCGAGCTGGAACAGGCATGTGCAGCACACATCATCGCCGAAGTTTCAGCATTGCAGCTCCACATAGTTCGGCCAAGATGGTCTGCACTGCCCAACATAATTTCTTCTGCCAGAAGGAGCTGAACAAAGGAAAAGAAGTCATTTTGTTTGGCAGAGCTCCGTGCTGCCGAACTTTTTATGGAGTATGAATTGGCCTTTTCTCTCGCTCTCTCTCTCTGCCCGCAACGTGCAGCCTGATGTGTAGTTTGCACAAGGATTCATGCGTTCCCGCCGCCGTCTGGAGACGCACATCTCCGCTGCCTGTGCGTGAAAAAAGATTCATCCCGACGTGTCTCTCTCTTTCGATCTGATTTTCTATTTTAATCCTGCTCAGCTATCCCAATTTCAATCTAATATACCCGTAACAAGATCACACTTTTTTTTTATGTACTGGAACGGATTAGAGTTAAAAAAAAAAATTGTATCCTAATTATGTTATGCTATAACATGTAGTCTGTTACTCCCCAGCCCTGAGAACAATACACTATAAACATGACCACAATGGAGAGTACTTAACATTCATATGGACAGATGATGAATTGGATGCTATTAGAAGTGAATCTCAGCTATAAAACTACTCATATGGATGATAAATCTAGAATATGAAGTGGGAGTCATGCCACTATGCAGGCCGCCATGTTTGTTACTCATGCATGTGCATAAGAACTGTTTACTACAGCGGTGGCGCTCATTTTCAGTAACAGGGCTCCTTGTAGACTTGGTCTCTCTATACGGGGCGTACAATGTTCTCTAAATTTTCAATCTGAAATATTTGAAAACCAAATGTACATGATTGTATTTGGTCAATTATAGCTTAATTTATTTCTCAGTCACTGGTTTCTGAGTCAAAACTTCAAGATTTACTGAGGATTCTAAAAGTGCTAAAAATAGTATTTAAAACAAACTCCTGAATTTTTATCTTGTTGAAGAAATCACAGTTACCTCAATAACCCAAGTGTACACTGATATTAAAGCACAACCCTGGGTTATCCCACACCAATGATGTGAAACTTAAATCATTGTTTTTATTCTTAAAAGTGAATGATTGAACATCAGGTTACCTAAATACTTACCCAGCATTTAAGCCATGCTGTGGTCTCTGTATATAAAGGCTGTATAAATTGGCTGTTTAAACCATGAATTAATTCTTGCATATTGAGAAACTAAAGTAACTAAATATAAAATGTGTATAATACTGACTCCTGACCACAAATTACATGTTTTTGACAAAATGTAGGTGAAGAGGTCTCTGCTCATCCTGCTCATCAGTAGAAATGCAGCTGAGGAAGGCCACAATCCTGCCCATGTGTCGGTCATTGTCGAGGGAACACAGCTTCTGGATAATCGCAAAGCTATTTCAAAGGCTCATGGGCTAAATCTACACAATGAGCTTGAACTGAAATTCACATTTCAAGTATTTCAGAAGCTGTTTCTTGGGCGAGATGTTCAGAAAATATCACACAATGTACGTTAGTTGAAAATAAACTTCAACTGTGAGGGTTTCCACATTGTGTGTTTGCTGTTCTAGCCTATAGCTGTTGCCTGGTGTATGGAAGCAGTACATGATGCTGAAAATATAACTTGTTCAATTTTGCTGGTTTGTTTAAAGCTTACACTTCATTGCATTTTATTGGGTATCTGTATGTATCTGTGTTACTGTGCATGTTCTTTGAAAAGATTCTTTAGCACCACTGATTTATAATATTTTGTTAAGTACAGCAAACCAGTTTAGACTACAGGAAGCCACTGCCACTTACGAGGCTGTTGTACTTTAAATTTCTACTTTTTAATGGCATTTTATCAGACAGAAATGCAGAAATGGAGTGGTATGGTCCGGTACAGTCCGGTTTTCCACCGCAAGAATTCATGATACCAAAAACATCGCTCCAAAAGTGGTCACTTTTCCGCTACCCCTCAATTGAGGTACTCGGGACAATGCAGCTGGTCTGATTTCGAGGAGCCATCTGCTGTATGAATCCTCTGTTGTCAACATATTCAGCTTTGCACAGTTTAGTTTAGTTTTTTTACGTTGCAACTTTCACACTGGCCAGCTCTGAAGCTCCAGTTCCCTGGTTGTCCCGCCACACTGCCTCCACACACGGTGCGCCGGGATACCGGAGCTGCTCCAAAACCGGGTGTAGGTCCTCGCATAGCGTCCGCTCTTTCTGTCCCACTGCGGAACACTGCCGGCGCCGACCGGCTTCACTTCGCCGGGGCGATGTCACCAGGGCCAGCCGGCGTTTGCTCTGGGAACCACCACGGAAGTCGTGGCTGCTAGGCTGTCAGTGAAGCTGCATGCAGCGCCTTGGGACCTGTGCCGACTGCCTTTGTGCTGCTGGAGTGAGCTCTGTTGCATTTCGCCAGGGCGAAGTCACCGCGACCAGCCGGCGTTCGCTCTCTTTGAACCAACACGGAAGTTGCAGCTGCAACTCTGTGGCAGCAAAAAAAAAAAAAAGTTACTTAACAACTAGTGGAAAGCGTAGAATGAAAACAACAACAACAACAGATGATTCATAAGATCCAGGGGCCTTATTTATAAAACATTGCGTAGGATTCCAACTAAAAATGTACGTGCGCAGAAAAGCTGAAAATGGCATGGGCCCAAAAAAATGTTGAACTATAACACTGTGCGTTCGCACATCTGCACGCACTTTCATTTATAGATCACAGTCCACGTTGAAATTTGCGTAGTTCAGATCCCGCCCTCAACACTCTCACGTTCTACCATAAATGGTAAATGCAAAGTACGTCGTCAACATTTTTGCATGTCACGCAGTCGACTGATCGCTGGCATTTGACGCTAAATCCTGGCAGAAAAGACCAGGAAAAGGAATTTTACGGAGCGCGAAAGAGTCATTCTATCCACTGCTCTGTATCATTTGAAGATGAAAGTATGATATATAAACATGGTCCTGCTGATTCAGTTGTAATGTCCCACTAAAAGAACATCTAGAATTCTACAGTTTGGCTGTTTATGATTACGTGGATCAATAAGTCTGATATGTGAAGACATTAAATGTATTAGATGAATCTGGCATTCTCCACTTCACTATCAGCGCCGCCAGTTTCCCTCATCTCCAAAATGTATGTGGTCAAGATTCAAAGTTTGCGTATTGTTACGCAAATTCTCCCACAAACTTTAATTCTTTAGATCACAAACTTTGCATGGGAAGTGATGTACGCATCTTTCAGGACCTGTTTTGTGCGTACGCAACCTTGATAAATGAGGCCCCTGATCTGCCGCCCCTGGCTGAGGGGCCCCTGATCTGCCCCTGATCTGCCGCCCCTGGCTGAGATTACTGTTGCAACGTCACATATCAGTGGAGCTGTCAACCCCACCTACATTTTAACCGTACTTTCTGTGGAGGAAAAGTGCACCAGATTTGGCTCTGGGTATGCATTGCGGTACTGCTCTACTCCGTTCCTCCACTTTTTGTGTGGTGGAAAAGCCCCATAAGACTCTGAATGTTTGTACGGGACTAAATGGTTTGAGAATAGTTTTTGGCAGCACCTATTAACATGCTTGTCTTGTAATGCTTCATTATAAATAGTTCTGACTGCACTAAGCACCTGTGCAATAATTGTTTGGATAAATAATAAAGATGGTTTTGTTTGTTTTGTTTGAAAGTTATTACTGTACATTGTTATCATTTCATATTTGTAGATGTGTCCATATAATTTCATTTTTAAAGTAGGCCAAGTTCAAATTGCAACACAAATCCTACTATGCTGGGTAGATGACAGCTTGAATATCATGTAAATATTACTTCAATATTACTTTAAATATAGTAAAGAAAACCTAATTAAATAATCCTGAAAATAAGGCATTTTTACTTGGGTTTTGTAAGTAGATACAAAGGTAGTCTTGAGTAAAATGTACTATCAAAGAGTGAGTACATTTTGTGTCGAAGACAAAAGATCTGTAGTAATGTTTACTTGAGTATTGTTGATAAAAATTAATTATTGCTGTCGAGTAAACTTTACTTGAATATATCTTAAGTAACAATTACTCAGAATTTCCGTGTGGAATTTGTTATAGCTTTTACCCTTGTTACTTCTAAATATACTATTTACAGTCAACACACTGATCCAAACACCGACCGTTGTTAGATCAATTAAACTGAGCTGCTCTGTCTTAAATGTTAACATTAATATTGTTGTATTATAAAAAAATATTAACATAATGTAAGATGACTTTCAAGCATGCGCATAAAAGTAACATCGGGGCAGCAACAGATACAGCAGTACATGATTTGACAGTTGAACAGATGTTATCCAAGAACAAGAGACATCAACAGTACATCTCATCGGTGTGTGGTGGAGACATGTGTGTCTTTGGGTATGTAAATCTTTGTGTGTTCATATCTGTGTGTGTCTTTCTATGGTTGTGAAGACCAAGTCCTCGTGGGACACCAACGTTGTGTGGACATTAGACTTTGTGAGGATCTTTTGTCTGTTCCTCACAAAGAAAATGCTTAAATAGACTAGAGTTCTGTGTAAGTTTCACAAAAAGTCCTCTCTGGGATAGAAAACTTTGAAATGTGCGAGGGCTCGTGCTCCCGAGCTCCTCCTATTGATCACACTCTGCTACTGCAACTAAAATCCTGAGCAGCCAGTCCAATTTTCTGATTGGCTTTGGCAGGGGATTTTTTTTGGCTGTTTCAGTCATGTGACAAGTACATGCACTGAATGAGAGTCTCAATGGAAGACTGGGACTAGATTTAAAATGGAGGAAAGCAGCAAGTACACTTATTAATTTTTTAAAAAGATGAATAGATAGATAAATAAATAGATAAATAAATGTGTCTAAAATGTTTTTAAAGAAACTACTGATTCAATAAAATAAAAACAAAAACCCCAAAATAAATTAGTATGCATGTACTTAATTATGTTTCTGTTATTATAAATACATACCCGAAAGTCCTCAATGGTGATGTAGCGAAGAATAGATGACATCATAAATGATCATCAGACTAATTTCCAGCAGCTGTGTGATGTTATTAGGTCAATAGGGACCAGAACATTGTAGGAACATTAGAAAATCTAACTAATGTAGGTTTTGATCAAAGGTCTTTCATGTCTCAAAATCTGATAATGGTACAATATGTATAAATGCAATAAATTTCCACACCATTATGGAACAACTCTGCATTTTGTAATAATTTGTTGTAATATTTAACAAAAGTCTATAATACATAACCCTTAAAAACATTCAATAATTTTATGAATTATGTAATAAATAATTGAAATTGATGCCTTAAATAAACTAATAACTATAATAACATCAGAAATACTTTATATGAAGCGTTTGGTCATGCAAAGAGATATAAATCCTTTTGAGTACTGAACTCCAACCAGACACCACCAGAATTTCCGGATGTGGTCCAAGGAGACTGCGGATAGTTCTGTGTAAGTTCTGTCTTCCACAAAGAAACCGTTTAGACTAAGGGTGTCAAATAAAAAACCCTGTGACTAACAATGTAAAGCTGCTTGAGCAGTTGAGTCTGTGAAAAAGTGTGAAGGAGCACTGAGACATGTTCTAAAGTCCATGCATGCTTGTTCTGAGTTACTTATATTTACTGTGCATTGAGTTATTGTGTTTCAAAACCGACTTTGTAACCATTCCTTAGGGTTTTGAATTTATGTTTCTACGATGCATTGCAATGCTGACTTTGACTATTCTGCATCGATGCAGTGACAAAAGATAATCAATTATAACATACATGTATTACATGACATCATGTGTCAGCAGCGTTGCCTACAGGTACACACTCACAGAAGAGTATGAGTGATGTCCCGTTTTGAAAATTCTTTAATATTATTGAAAATGACAAATGTAAGACATATGGTAAATTATGTTCACACAAAAAATGAAATGTAAAAACGAGTTTCAGGCCTTTCACACCAGAGATGCTACATGTTACATTTAAAGAGTTTCAGGCCTGGTATGCCTGATATGCTGCATGATACATGCTAAAGAGTTTGTGGCTTCGCACAACACAGATGCTACATGCTACATTTAAAGAGTTTTAGGCTTTACACACCAGAGATGCTGCATGATTCATGCTAAAGAGTTTCTGGTTTTTCACACTAGAGATGCTACATGCTACATTTGAAGAGTTTCAGGCCTGGTACACCAGAGAGGCTAAATGCTACATTTAAAGAGTTTCAGGCCTGGTACACCAGAGATGCTGCAAGATACATGCTAAAGAGTTTCTGGCTTTTCACACTAGAGATGCTACATGCTACATGCTAAAGAGTTTCAGGCCTAGTACACTAGAGAGGCTACATGCTACATTTAAAGAGTTTCAGGTCTCACAAACCAGAGAGGCTACATGATTCATGCTAAAGAGTTTCAGGCTTTGCACAACAGAGATGCTACATGCTCTATTTAAAGAGATTCAGGCCTCACACACCAGAGATGCTGCATGATACATGCTAAAGAGGTTGTGGCTTCGCACAACACAGATGCTACATGCTACATTTAAAGAGTTTTAGGCTTTACACACCAGAGATGCTGCATGATTCATGCTAAAGAGTTTCAGGCCTAGTACACTTGAGAGGCTACATGCTACATTTAAAGAGTTTCAGGCCTGGTACACTAGAGAGGCTACATGATTCATGCTAAAGTGTTT